>DWME01000313.1:0-36541 GCA_018244795.1 Parelbella ahira ahira | reverse complement strand
AGGCAGATGCTCTATGCGAGAGGCCGAGGACAGGACGTGATGGCGCTCATTGGGGGAGGACTATGTCCAGCGGTGGACTGAGATATGCTGATGATTATCATGATGAAGATGATATAGAATATTATCATGGGATAGTCAAGAGGCGCAAATTACTTCACGATGTGGACCTTAACCATGGCAGCGAGATAGTTGAATAATATACGCATAGCTTTTCCGGGATCCAAGTGAACTATCGTTAAAATCGTTGTCAAAATCAGAATTATGAACACTGTTGAAACTATGTCATTACAAAATGTTAATCGTTCAATTTCTAAGATAATGAGGCCAAAAGATCCCTCTGACGTTACAATTTTAAAAATAACAACAATAAATATTTGATGGCTATCTTCCTATGAAAAGAAATTTCTATAATAATATTCAGAATTCGTTCAAAGTTTCCCCAAAGTTCGAAACTTGCGGTATTTATATCCGATAGCCGGCTGTCCGCTTTGTCTGTTTCCGAATGACAGCACAGTGCCCATTGTTGGGGCTAACCGGGTACTCTTTAAAAGTTATATCCGGGTACAACATTCTCGTGACGACGAAGGAAAACTTTCTTCACGAGACAATAACGAGTACATATACAAACATACATAATACGTATACATCGATGTTTGACCGAAAGAAAGTAGTTTTTAGGAAAGCAGCTGGGCAGATCACCACCGTACCAGTTTAAAAAAAAAGCCTAACTCAACCCTCGCAGTATGAGAGAAGATCCAAATTCCAACAGTGTAATGATAATCCATTAATCTCCATTAATCACTAGTAATTGATTTATCTTGTTTCGATAAGCTACATTAATGTTACCTAAGATAAGGTCACACTGATGGTAGACAGTCACAGTTACATGTAAGTGATTCTGTTATAGTTTTCATAGGCAGTAACACCACTACTGTCTCTGAAACGACAGTTGAAACGGAGTCTTCACCACTTCTTCAATTTTTATAGGCCGTAAGAGAGATTGTTTTCCTACTTGTAGCAAACGAATTTGGGGAATAAATTCTCGAAGGTACACTGCAGCAGCGCGGTCAGCTGAATATATTGATTTAAACAACGTAACATCGCGTCTGTGATTTTGATGCAACTTTTCCATAATTACTTGTCACTTTAATGATTCGAGTGATATTCTATATATCTTATTTCAGGTAATATTCTGTATAACTTAGTTATTGTAGATACCGAGAGCGACCTCCTACTTTGACCAAATAAATAAGACACTGGCTGGTAAAAGAGTCAAAAGTCTTAGAAACCTGTGTATATGTATCCAGATAATAATAAATGCTAAAGAAGCCATTCAGGTCTATAAAGGTACTTGGCGCTCGGTCTCCTGTAACTACCACATAAAGGATCTGGCGTGATAATATAACACAGTAATAAAATATTTATTTTATCGTTCTATTAGTTTACCTGGGCCGTAAATTCTCGTTACTTCATTTCCATATCAAAAATTTGCCAATGTTTTATTTCAATGATTTTTCTCGCGAATGCTCTATGTACTTTCGAGTACGACAGCCGGAAACAAAACAGTCCGTTGTACCAAGAACCCCGCTACTGTCTATTCTTTAAAAGACTTGCATTAACTTATCGTATTTTCTACAATGAATGAGTATAAAAAAAGAGTAAATCAGTAATCGCTCTCAAGCACCATTACTGGAGATTTACGTTTCAAATAAATCAGATTCATTGGTAAACAAAAGTGTATAAACAGTTCGAAGTTTTCAATAATAGTTTCTCTTCACTGTAAAATTTTATTGGAAATTCATTTGATAAATCGCTGTTTATATGGGTTGGAGGAAATTGAAAATTATTCTATTTTATATATAATCAATACTCCAAAGGGAATGTTTTGAGAACATCTGACGGTTTGACAGCGCAGAATAATCACTATCGTTTAAACCATTTTATATAATTTTATATCATTATATATAATTTTATATAATATTATCTATTATTTCAAAGGTTAGATAATAAAACCAACGACAATGTTATCAAGAAGCAACTTGATTGATATTGAACTTGATCATTTGATTGCAGTGAAAAATTCAGAGACTAACTTATTCTTTTAGGCGTTTCTGATTTACTTCCAATAGTCATGTTGACTGATTTAAGCAATTTAGTCAAAGACGCGCTATCGTGAACTGTACCCGTGTTGTATAAGAATGTATGTTATGTTTAGTGATCATTGTGTTAATAATAGGGTACATTAGAGTAATAATTAATTATATCTCAACTTTTCTGACTTTACTGAGGTAATTTGATGTATAATTGATAATTTTAATATTTAACAAAATAGCTTACTTTTATACGCCTGTGGAAGGTTATTACAGTAATCTGATGCTATTCGTACTAATACTAATTTTCAATCTTCAATCGTTGCGCAGACGCACCAGTCTCAGCTCACCCCAAATTATAACGACCCATGCATAATTATTGTATTAATATTACATATTATACAATATTTACCATTTTCAATTCTATAATAATAACATTTAAGTAGTTGTCATTTCAATAAACAAAGCCTGGACTGGTTACCGTGATTTGATTCGCACGACGGTAACTATACTTAGCCTTACAGGTTTGCTGTCTCGCTCTCCCTACATATAAAAGAAAGAGATAGAATCGCTGAACATTCAGCGAGTACTGTAGGTAAGCATGATCGGGCACATTTGAACGACCGTTAAATCTTTTACGTGACCTCATTACAATGGCGTTGGTAGAGTTCCCGACAACTATTTAGTGGGTATTTACACGGAGAAATGGCAAGGTGAGACTCGCCGGGTAAATACTATTTACGTGAAATAGATAGCCATCTTTAACGTGTTTCTGCTACGAATCTAATACTAAACTTGCTTAACGTGACGTGGGGGAGTGAGGTTTGTTTCACGACTCATGTGTTGTTGAAATTCTATTTTAGTACAAAATGTTCCGTGTGTGTTAGTAAAGATGATTATAAATTATACATGCAGTCTGCGCCGCGAGCTCGCAACGCGACCTGGTGAGAGCTCATGATGAAGGCCTTTGTATAGTTCCGAAACGAATCGGGCCAACCCGAAAAACCCGCCCAACCCCCGGTTTAACCGGCCCAATTGGAGAGAAGTCCAGTGTCCAACAGTGAAACGATGAGTCGGTTGACAAAGTTAAGTAACGATATGTCTATTTCTATCAAAACTTAAGCAGAACAGGCTGCTAAAGGTATGAATTCATGGTCAACTCAGTAAACGGCTTTAACCGCATCTGATGAAGTTTATCGACTGCAACCTTTCCAAGATGGAATCGATTGCGTAACGAGACTTCTGCCACTGGCACGGGAAATGCAGTGAATATTTGCCACTTTCTTATACCCCTTTCAACGCCATACGTAAGAATGAATTTAGATATCTACATATCTATGATTATCAGCATGGACTTTTCTCTATTTGCCATCTATATACCATGTATAAGACATCCGAACATATTACCATTATTTATATAATTGTGCTTCCAGCAATTTAATTAAAGAACGTAATATGTATTTTCTTCCTCTGTCATGCTATCTATCATCCAATCTATCATCTACGGTTTCTGTTAGACTGTTTGATAATAGTCTGGTGCGATAGGATACTGATGTATCCTTTCAAAATGAGAAAGTTTAAGGCTTCAGTTTACATTGTAAGTGCAAAGAAGAAGCTCCCAATTTCCTACAGAGTCACCTTTGATCTATGTACTGAACTAAATCCATAATGTATCTCGAAACCGCCAGTATTTATCATCTTCATGATCGAAAGGGATCAGGTTGAGCGCATCTCTTGAATTATTCCGTACACTGTGCACCAGCAAGCCTTTGTGTACGAATTATAATTCACAACTCTATCGAGCTGGCGAGGGCGCACTAAAACTATAAAGACTATACTCTACCAAGTTTTGTCGTTTAGTATATTGATATAACTCGGACGGCGACCACGCGGCTATGATTTTAGATTGCATAAAATTTTACAAGAACATTTTTGCTCGTTTGGTTATATCCAAGTTTGCAAAGTTGATAAATAAACCTCAAAAACTTGTGTGATATAATGTACAAAAATGTTACGGCAATATTTTGTGTTACAAAATACTCTTATTTACTATCTTTTACTTTCTATATTGGTTACAAAAACGTTGCTATGGTGACCTCTAGTTTACACGAGTACGCCAACATTCACACATTTCAGAGCGAAACCGAAATAGCTTTACAGTAGAAACTTTAATAGCAGTAATATTTACTAGATTAATGGTAGAGAAATTTAGCCCATTTAAGGATAAAGATGTCACATTATGTTCGATAACATTAACAAGTTGGGATCTGTTCTAAATGACCACTCAATTAATTCCAATTGTATACCCACCAATTAACAATAACACTTTGAAATTCGCTCTACTTCCATTATAATAACATTGGAATAATGGGACTGCAATATAGCAGACCGATATGGAAATCAGACAGCACTAATGCGGACAGGGCAATGATGACAGAAATAGCAGCGGGAACATGGGGACGTGGGACGTGTTCCTGTAGGATTAGTTACGCGGTCAGACATAGCTAGCACATTAACTCTGTGTTGGAGCCATGGCTCGGTAACAAATTACAAACCATATGTAAAGTTAAGTAACGAAGGGCGCGGTCGCGCTTAATGAGTAAACACTAGTAGGTTTCCTTCACTGTTTTAATACCACGCAGGTAACACCAATTAATTTAGGGTGGTTTAAAATTGTCTGATACAAACTAAGGTGCTGTATGTCCGCTTGCAATGGGGAAAGATGGATTAAGTTTAGGTATTTAGAGATAAATATATAAAAACATAATGGCCTAGATAACGGACAAAATATGATGAATCTACATACTATGTCATGAATACGTAACATAGCGCCTGTAATCGCCGAAGAGGTAGGCACAGGAGTGTAATACACTCCTACGATTAACCAGTTACGTTTTTATGTCCCATTAATTAGGTGCTAAGGCTATTGCCAATGTAATGTACCTTGACTTTTTATATTGTACATATAAGGACTTATGACCGCTCATATTATTACTGTAAAAGGAATCAAATTAACTATTAATTTAAAGATAGATGACAGATTGTTTTAATTAATTTCCAAAAAAACACATTTCTCGGGAATTTAATTTAGATTTTAATCAAAACAATATCTACGTATTCTGTTGTATCAATATTTAAAACATGAATGTGAATTTACAGACATTAAAATTAATTAATATTCAGCTGTCATATAAATACAATTTCAGAACGGAACAAAAGAAAATGATCTGGAATTTTATTCTTAAACGAATGCCGAACAAATGGTAGGTACTACGTTACAAAAGAAATTAATTTTTCAATTGAACAGAAATATTGGAAAACCTAGAACTGTGCTCAGCACACATCGGCTGTTATCAAGTTAATGGAAAAGTAGGCATTCTACTGTAAGCTTCCCCACACAATACGTTTCCTAGAAAACATTTGACTTTTGTATGTGAATACTGCTATTAATATATGTTAATGAACCAATTTAGTGAGATATTTGACCAAGTAGATCAGATACTGACCTATTGTAGAAACAGGTCTCTTTGAAACTGGGGTGCATGTACCATAAGTGATAAATCTAATAAGATAATAAGTGATAAAGTAACGTGAATAGGTACTTTCAGGCAATCATTCTACACCAGAAGTCTCCTTTGCTTTCCATAAGGCAAGGCCGTGGGCAAGTGCTGTCCTATGTTGAGTTTAAAAAATCTAATGTAGAAGAAGTAAGGCAAGGAATAGGATATTTGGCACTCGGTACTGTCTTACCTCTAAGGAACCTTAAGCTTAAGATTATAATAATAATGTGTAACATTTAATTCAAAAGTATTTAAAAAAACAGTAGGTATCTAGTTTTTAATTCTTCTCAATGCTGTATCACTTTTTAAGGAACACTGAAAATAAATAACTGAATTTTTGCAAAGACATTTTTATGTGATGTTGGTAGTATTAACCTTATTAGATTTCCCGAAAGGAGCTAGTGACCTTATAAAGAATTCGTTATCCACTGTTTCTGTAAAAACTGCCTAAATATCATTGGAATATTTTATAGAGTTCAACTACTCGTTATAGCCTTGATCGTGTTGCCTAGAATAATTTAGAAATTTATAGATATTCTCAGTTTAACAAAATAGGTTTCGTAAAGTCTAAAATCGTAAAGTTCGTAAAGTCTAGATTCTTCTATGTCCTATAATAAGTTTCCTGACCAGGGGTTTTCTGCGGAATGTTTCAAAATTCAATTCAATAGGGATGAGGGATGTTTCTAATGCATTTTCCATTAGAAACATCCCGCGATGGTTGCAGTTAGCAATTCTTTTAGTATTAGAAACATTTATTACTCTGGTATGATAGATATAGTCTAAATAATATAATTAATAATAATTATTAATTAATAGACAATTATTGAAATCTACTGACAGGTAATAATAAAGAGACTATCACGGGCCGCAGGTTCTGTTACTGGAAACAAAGATTAATTTAACAAACAAGATTGAATATGCAAAAACGCATTGTGCCTCTTAGGTGATTGAAGAAGACCAATCCTGAAAGAACAACGTGTACTACTGTACATCTGCGTGTACCTACTGTAGGAAAAACGTGTCCTTCCTATAGAACGAATTTCGGAAAGTGCTCGCATCGGCGAACTCGAATACCTTACACGATGTCTGAGCCCTTCCACAAAGTAATCAGCAGGGCACTATCAGAAGCGTATCGGATTACTTTGACCAGTAATTGGGTTGGACGGTGGTCTGAAGCAGAAAAATTGCGTTTTCAAAAACTAGATCGTACGTACCTACGTACTCGTATTGCTAATAATTTTAAACTATGTTTCATAGTTGAATAGTTCTGTGTTTTGGGCGTTAACTGTAATAACTGGAGAATATATATTTAATCACTATTTATTTCTGAATAAATGAAAACAATTTCATAGTTACAGCAAAACCATATACAATATTTCTTATAATTATGTATATATTGAATTAATCTATTTTATATTCAAGCTTAAAATTTAATAAATTCTTAATCAATTTTCAAATCAGAGATCCAGAGTAATAAGAAAACGAGCTGCAGAAATAAAAAGTGATATCACCCACAATTTTATTTCCCTCGGCGCGGAAATGCATCCAAATTAATTTTTCAATTCAGAGAAATATTGGCGTATCGAGTACAATACTTAGCGCGCATCGCCCGCCGCGAGCTCAGCGCGGCTTAACAGAAATACGAAAATTGCTAGAAATATCGTCAGTTATTAAATAACAAATTTCATTAATAAAATACCTTCTTAATTTTTTATATTAGCTCAATTTATTGTCATTAATTGTATCCTCATTTATTGTGATTAAAAATTAATCGTTATTTTAAGTAGTAGCTTCATTTATGTTTCATTTATAATAATAGCTCCATTTTTTGTCACTAATTATATCTTCAATTATTATTCATAAATTAAATAGCGGCTGGAGTTACCCGGTTTAGTTATATATACCTGTGGTTTATTGTGGTTTATTTTTTGGTTTCCATTATTCCACGACGTAACTTAAGCTACTTAGATTATTGTTTACGTATTGAATTGTAAAGTAAGAAAATTTCTTTATAGTCACAATAATACCAAAACGGAGTACCTACAGTCGTTACGACTTCACAACTACAATTAATAGCCAATTTACTTCTCCGAAAGTAAGAAGCTTCAATTTACTAGCGCCTTTATTACGCCTGGAGAAAACAGATAAATGATTCAATGTCCGTAGGCTGTCCCGGAAAGCCTTTAAGCTGATGCTCTGCATATTATAGTAGTGTAATGTCTACAATGTTTAATTTTCGTAGGTTGGTTGGATATTTTTTGTGAAATACTACGAAACTTTGAACCTCATCGTATTGGGTTTTCTAAGTTGAAACTCTTAGTAGGTACTGGCTCCGTGCCTGATTTGTGTCGGATTTATGGCAAGAGGGTCACTTCTTATTCCCTAGTAGGACTTCACTGACGAAAAATGGGAGTGTTTTACACTTCTCAGCCTACGTCTTCAGGGATTACACGTCATGTTACGTTTTAGTTACTACAGTCTACGATTATTCTTGAAGGTAACAACGGACTCCCAAACTCTTTATGATTGTGGGCTACAGCTTATATGATCCCACTTTTATTGCCAGCCTGTAAGCTATAACAGTGTGATTGTGAAAATCATATTATCTGTTTTTCCTCAGATCATTAAATATTAATGTACAAAACCTCGATGTCTGAAGCCTATAGACTTTAAAAGTGATGTAGTACTATTTGATCTCCGTAAATTATTCTGGAGCTAAGCCAGATATCAGCGGCGACATCATTACTGATTCATTGACATTGTTTTCTTTGTGACAGCCAGATATAAATATTAATGAGCTTCAGTTGTTTTATTTATTCTCGGTCTGTCACATGACTGAACTTGTGACGAAACTGAATAATAGCTATGTAACAGTATTCATAAATTAAGCTAACGCTACTTCGCCAGACACCACGAATATTAATTATAGCATAATATGCTTTGATTCTCATCGTGACGAAACGTACATCTTACAATTCTTTATAATGTTTTCTGAAGCATGCGAAATCGCCTAATTCGCACTTTGAAAGTGTGGCATACTACGACCGTATAAGGTCGTAAAGGCCGTAAGGACGTCGGCCTTCTCACTTCAAATGAAGACACGTATCCAACAGTGAAACAATGAAAGGATAGATAGTGATATTCCTCTGTCTCAGAGTGAACCACGCCTTAAAAACATTAGACAGTATAAAGAGTATAAATCTATACTATCATATTAATACCCTTGTGCGATAATAGAGAGCACCGGTCGTGTAATATTTCTATCCTTACATACTTCTTTTACATTCGTCGCTCTCGTCCTAGTCCTGTATGCGCATATTTACGATCTAAAAGGTATAATTTAGAAATAGACGTTTGTCAAAAATATAGAAACGATACGCTCCACATTTTGCTATTCGAAGCTCTATTCAATACGAGGCTGTGTAAATAAAATAAAGCCGATGTAACATGTTTGCGTTGCCACTCCGAGTGAGTCTGAACGCTCACATATTGCTAATTTGAGAAGTGTGTTCACTGTAATAGTTGTAGAGTTTGTGACTACACACTGAGCAAAAGAACGTATATTACACATATTATGCATATGTTCTGAAAAGTGGTTATGTTATTGAACGGCCAGGTATTTGACTAACAGATATTTAAAATTTGTATTCGTTTCCACGAATATTTTTTGACTCTACATTTTTATACTCTATCAATAGATAATCAGCTTGAATCTTTCAGTGATAGTAAACATATTCATGCTTCAATATTTAAGTCACATTCACAACGATTGCAATGTTTGAATTCTATTAAGCCGTTATTTATTATGCATGTTTTAGTTTTCATTCTACACGACAGTATGTGAGATATAATGAGCATCGACTATATAGAAATCGCATTTGGTTGATAGCGACTCGAAGCAAGAAAGTCTTAGCGAGATGCTGTGAATGCACTAATTTGTACTGATGTACTACTTATGAAGCACTCTACATGAAAGTTCATGTTCGCGAGGAAAGAAAAATGTTTATTTTTTTTAATAAATACTACAACGTCTATTGAAGCAGTTTCGTATTTATTCCTATAGCTATTTAGTATCCATTTTGGTATATTTATTATATTCTGGTTCTAATGTTATGATAGGAAGACATTCTCCTAAGTATTTGATAATTTTCATCTGATCTTAGCGTACGACTTACTAGGAATGACCTATTCACTGATGGTAGAGTTAAACGAAATTCATGGGACCGACTTAGAGAAGATATTATGAGTTGCTACAAAATAAACTGCTCTACATGAATCCCACATGGAAACAGACTTACCATGGAATGTTATGAACTATAATGCAAAATGTCAAAGTGAAGATAGACTGCGCCTAGAATCACCTTGCTCTACGCCTCTCCTAACCTTTAATATCTCAATGTCATAGAATTTTCTTAGAATTATAATTATTACGATGTATAATACAGAGAAGTGATATTATTCACTAAATCTATATAGAAAGAACTCCTTCAACACGAGCGCTAGCAGTTACGAGTAAGTGCCTATTAATGTCCCAATAGCAATACATCATATTCATATATTTAACGGAGCGAGCTGTAGTGTGAGTTATTTATTAAGTTTCCGTTTACGAAAACATGTTTACTTTCTTTGGGATATATGTATCATACTATGAACACTTTCATCGACCTCGAGACATTTTAATGTAGCCTGGAAACATAAAGTTTAAGCTGGTGTCAATTATATCGGTCGACCGTAAGCGTACTGTGCTGTTAAGCGTTTCACACACCCAATAGTTCTAACTGATTTAATTTTAACTGGTATATGAAAAGAATAAGTATATACGAGCCCGCTCAGGGCTTTAGGAGAACTGTTATTTTTAAATATTTGTTATCGTTAACACCATAAATGTAATAATAATAAGCCTTACTAAGAGAATAATTTCATATGTTTCCGGACAACTACAAAATAGGACTTTTCAAAACAAGGGTGAAAAGCGTCTTCCTAGACATGCGTGCCCCATTTAAGAACGCACCCGCGCTTTCCATCAGGCGGGATCGCGGTCAAACGCTAGCCTATCATATAATAAAAAAACAGAAAACCTGTTATCAACAGTGGAACGATAAAAGCGTTGATGATGATGATTTTATATTATTTTTATATTCATATATTATATTCATTCATTATATTCTCTTAACTTGATAATACTTATAAAAATATTTTTATAGACAAATGATTTTCAGTCTTATCGCTTCGTAACAAATTATGATAAGAATGTAAAATAATATACATTATTAATAAACGTGATGTGCATTAATTATTGTACCTATCAATTCATCAATTCCCTTTGCGACATACAAATTACATGTGAGAGATTTTACATCGATATCAATAATATTTCATTTCACGACCACATATTGTGTTTAATCCGTGTTTAATATCATGTCTATTGTGATGTAAGCATTAATTGATGCCTAGGTTAAATGAAATAGATATTGACAATTCGCAATACAATATTGCTTTGAACAAATCGGATTATGAGATCGATTTATCGATTTCATAGAGGATTTGGGATGTACAATTACTGTAAATATTATTTTAATCGGTTTTTTACCACATATGTAGCTTAAATGTACATAGTATTTTTGTTAATATCGTTATATTCTCTTCAGTTAATCTTAGAACAACAACCGAGAAAGATATAATATACGAGTAAATTTGTATATTTTGTATTGGTTCCGTATACAACTGTGGAATGATTTATATACCTATGTATATAAAAAAAATGTGTGTTTTTTAAAGAAACTGTAAACTATTAATAACGCAGAATCTATCTTTTAAAAAATTAGATGGCCGTATAAGGCTTTTGCAAGATTTATTTTTAATGCATAAGCCGACAAACTAGGAACTTTTTATTTTATCAAGCGGAGGCGGAAGAAGCCTGCCCAGACCGTAGCAAGTGGGAATCCCTTATCTCTGTTTACCCCTATGGGCTACCCAGGCATGACAATATATACATATGTATACATGTCATCTGACAAACTGGCAAACGGGCTATCTAATGGTAAGTGGTCACCGTCGCCTGTGGACCGACAACGTCACCAACACCAACGAGGTCACCAAAGCATTGCCAGCCAAATTATAACATAAAACCAATCCGGTATTACCCCGAGGAGGTAAACAGAGGCCGAATTTCTATTACATATTTTTACTTTATATTATCTATTAGATGACTCGCTCCCTTAAATATGTATGCGGATTAGTTTCACACCATATTGCTTTGTGTAAATTGAATAAGTTAAACAAGTTCGACGTTGATGAAACCATTTGCCGAGTTAAGTGGTTGTTTGCTGCGTCATAATTCGTCTCTTTTGACGCTAATCTCATTATATTTGGCACAGCATAAATTACTTGGCATAATTATCTGAGATTGATGAGCTAAGAAAGAATTTATATTTATAAAGAACACGTATATATCCATATATATTATTTATGATTATCATCAGCGTTTACATGGCCACTGCTGGACATACGCCTCCTCTAATCAGCGCCACTCCCTCCGGTCTTGGTTCTTAAGAATCCAGCAGCTTCCCGTTGTCTTCTTCAAGTCGTCTGACCACATGGTAGGAAGGCGACCTCCTTTTTCTTTTACTGTATTTATTGACACGTGAATATAAAAAATATTGCTATACATCTACATATTAAGACAGATAGATAATGATAGATAATGATAGTTACATAAAACTGCTGTTTACTAATATTATTTACACTTGCTGACGGCTCTATTGACTTTCCACTGTTGGACACGCCTGTCATCATATAATGACAAACACCTAGGCAATATTTTGCCCCGCTAGCCAAAACCCGTTTCATAGACTTCACTCGCCTTAAAACACATAACGTAGATCTTTTACACGTTAAACTTGCATCTCAATGTTTTTTCGTTTATCTCCAAGCTAAGTGATATTTAATTTACAAATGCACAAGTAAGCCTGAAATGAAAAGGACTCGAATCTATGATACTAGAAATTAAAGGTTGAATTATTTTAAACGTCAGCCATCACTACAAATACTTAATAGAATATATCGATTTCGATTTCATTAAATACCTATCGATCGATATCCCTCTAACAAGGCTTGTTAATAAATAATTCTAACGCGCTAAATAATTTTGCACTACGCTTCAACGGAGCGCAAGGGAAATATCGGAGTTCCAACAGAATATACCTCTCAATGTATTAAGAGGCCAACATTACTCGGTATAATTAAATTCCAAGAATAATTTCCGACGTGTGTCATATAACTTTAATAGGCACCAGAAGCGATTGGGAGATAAATTTTCCAATTACAAATTTTACGTTGCGGTAATGTTGGAGAATGAAATATTCCAGACGAACCTTGCGTGATGCTGATACCGGTTAATTTGATAATTACGGTTAATGAACGACCTCCAATATTGTGATACGCTTTTATCTTATTATAATAACGTCTCAAGATAATACGAATCTTCACAAAATATTCTACATATAAATAAGGATTTATCATGCTATAAAGAAATATTATATGCCCAATATAGACTCGCTATTATGACAGACTTTTACAGAAAATCTATACACACTCTTTGATTTGTTCTTTGACACGTCAAGAATATATAGGACACGGTAGGATTATCATAAATAACATAACAACACTGCTATAGGTCTATATAATACTACTACAGATATCTATAGGACTACACATCTGAATAGGACATGTACATGTCTGAATAGAACAACAAAAGGCTTATATAGCGTTGAAATTAAGTACATCGCTATCACGCCGCCGTTCTCTGTGATATAATTATAACAAAGACATAAAATATCACATACGCATGCACAACATGACATTAATATGATAACATACGAATACGGCATGCGTATATCGTAAAATACTCAAATAAATCCTATAACAACGTTGGTGTGTCAAAACGAATTATGTTGGAATGGAAGGGGTTATTTGGAATGCACAAGGCTTTTAACAATTCATCGTTGTATGTTTCGACCAATAGCTATTGGAGATATTTTTTATAGAATCGTATATTTTTTTAAAATAAAATATACTTTCAATGTAATGCGTGGTGTCAGTGTAATGTTATGTCGATGTAACTTAATATATATATAATGTAATGTGAAAAGGAAATTTCCGCATAACATAATATAACAAGTATAATATTGAATTATCAGTCAGTAAATACTCCTTTGCGAGCGTAAAGTTCATCTGGATCCTGTCTATCTAAACGGAAGGGAACTCAATAAACATATAACTTTAGCTTAGACACTTGAATAACAGTTTAAGCGCTGTGAATTAGATGTGGTTAATGATCGAACATTCTGCAATGATAAGCAACTTTAGGTCCATTTAGAACATGGGAGGGTGATATTTAGAGGTCAATTGTTATGGCTGTTACTAACATTCTGATGTTAAGTAATATGACTGCCTAGTTGGTCGAGTGGTTGCAAGCGCGCCTGCCGATCAGGAGGTCCTGGGTTCAAATCCCGGGTCGGATATTATTGGATTTCTAATTTAGAATTTCTACATAATAGCGACTCGGAGTCTGAATGTGTGCCCAGTGTCAATAGGCTCGCCACCTATTCCATGGGACATAAGCGTAGTTAGTGAAAGGTGGGAGTATACTACACTCCTCTGCCTACCACTTCAGGGATTACAGGCGTGATGTAACGTTTTTAATTTGTCCTTTAATTAGTAATTTCTCTATATATTACGAAAAAAATAATATGTTATCAATTGGTTATCTACGAATTAAAAACCAGTGGTCACGCCAATGCTTTAGAAAAGCCGGTTTTATGCTTTTTTCAAATGTCTGAAATAACTTAAAAGTAAGTTGTCACACCTTGAAACTTCAGGTCCTAGGCCTTACAACACATAATTATGTACCTATGTTATATATATTTGGTGATCATACTTAGCGCATGCAGCTCCCAAATAAATAAAAAATCTATATATACCTTTAACGGAGGCTGAAGCAATGAATATTGAAAGGGAAAAGGGGTGAGGGTCAGTGACCCAATTCTTCACAGGACCCGTTATAGGACCTAAATATATGTATATATAGCCACATGGTACATGTATTTATAGGTAGCTGCCATAAAAATATTTATGGTAATAGCCCTCTCGCATAGTTGTCAGGGTTCATATGATATATACTCTGAGTACGAAATTGACCAGAACTTAGTAGATTGCTCCATGTTTTATACGCGAAGATGAAATTCTTTGAGAAAGTCAATGAAAATGAAATCAGATCATATGACGAGGTGGTGGCCGAGCTGTCTACGCACCCACAAAGGAATACGTAGTTTTGTGTAAACGACCATTTTAACAATTTCGTCAAGAGTTTCAGCCCATTTAAATTATTCTTCTTCTGCATGTGGCTCTCCTGTCAAAGGGAGAAGAATTGAATTCTTCTACTATACTCATATTGTAGACGTTTGCACACTTCTCACCCCTTAGAGAATATTATGGGGATCTCCAAATCACGCTTTGTAACGAATGAACCTCTTAAAACGTTCATTAAACCTTTCTAACTACATTCCAACAAGCAACGTGAAACCCATTACTCTTATCGCCAGCTTTAAGTCTTAAACTAAAATGTTCTTTAGAAAATATCTAGTTTTCCCTTATGCTCAAATCTAACCTCCCGGCAATTTAAATTTCATCCACAAATCCATTCCTAAAAGAATTGGTAAATGACTTATAACTCGTTAAATGGATAGCAGCAAGCGATTTAGAGTCACAAAAGGAAATTGACAGATGTAACTATGTAGAATTTGTAATAGTAACATGTCATTCGTGAAGGAATTTTTCATTACATACGCTTAAAAGAAAATTGAAGGTTTCGTTTTTTTTTCTGTAATAAATTTTATTGCATTAGCATGAAAATACTTTACGCTTGTAACGTCTTTCGTCTTCCATTATATAAATAAATTATTTAATTTTCTTTTTATGACGCATTTTATTTTATGATACGGAAGTATAGAAATTTATATTGCACATTTGTTCTACTATCAACATACTTTTGTATCGCTATATAGTAACATAATTGCATATTCTATCTGTCTCTACATATGTAGTTCAAAATGACGGGAATGGGAGATAAATGTTAAAGACACCGCTAAGTTTAAAACAAGCTCGTACTTGTTCAGCACTCATAAACTGCAGTTAACTCATAATGTAATATTAGAAAACACGTGTTAGCGAACAGACTGACTACCGCGTTTGTCATAAGTGTTTCTACGCCAAAAATTTTCGAGGACCACTAGAGAGCCTCAAACGTTCTTCCAGTGAATCTATAAGAACTCTCGGTTTGAATACGTGTCATATTCAAAGACCTTTGTTCCAAGTGCGGTCGGATTGAAAACGTTAGCGATTCTTCTATTACATTCTTCATTCCTTATTGTATAGATCACAGTAATATAATATAGTTGAATTTTGTATGTTATAACATTTTATATCATATAATAATTATCATATTATAATTATTAGTACTCTAAGGAGAGAATAGATGTATTCGCACAATTTTTAATAACGATTACAATCTAGAGGTATACAGCCTCTAATTCTTGCTAACTTTTAAAAGATTACTGCCATTCTCAGAGCTGGTCTTCCATTACTTATTTACATATTCTATCCTGATAATATTCCCAGTGTCTGTATTTAGGAGCAAGTGCACTGGCATTTTAACTTCGCAAAAAGTTGTCACTTCACTTAAGAACGATACTTTCAAGTCTCTGTCTGTTTCTCTTGTTTTATTCACGGATCCACGAACCTCACCAAAAATGACAATACTGGGACGTTGAAGCCTTACTCTACGCACAAATATCAGCTCAACACGGAATTCGGGTAATACTGAGTCGTTACTGCAACTAAGGTTCCGTGAGCGCTAGAAAATATTCAAATATTTTTAATATAATTCATTCTTTAATTCTCATTTTTTAATTAATTCTTGTTCCATTCGTTAAAAATTTCAATTTCCTAGTCTGAAATTTATAACTCAAAAAGTTAACTTTTTTATTCATATTTATAGCTCTTGTTATTTTCTTTTATAGTCGCCCCAAAAAGACGATGCGCGCACAAGAGTCCTCGACAAGAACGCGTGAGACGAACAAAAGCAATACCACAGTACCACAATTTAAAAGTTCCGCTTTCGCAAATATGGTCCGGAACTCTAAAAAGCTTGATCCCGAAAATTTTCGGTTGAAAACTGACAAGACTTTTCAGTGTTTTGATTAATGGTTGCTCCTTACTTTTGCGCCTTTGTTTGAATGTTCCCTGGATAAGAAAAAGACAGCCGTTTCAAATGTTTTCTTGATCCATAATTACACTTGCGAACTTAAGCTGGGCTCGGCTCTTTTTTAGTTTAAACACTTTTTGTAAGCGGTTATTTTCCCAGGGTTCAGACAGTTAAGGCTAAAGAAATAATAACAATTATATCTTGGGACAACTTCACACTTTTCCATTCAATTGTAAATCAAGCCAACTCTGTGCTGCTGTAACCACACGTGACAAACTTAAATATAATCAATATATACATTATGTAAATTAAATTGTTTTTGTTCTCAATAAATTTGAATATTTTTTAGCACAGTAGAAATACATGAGCTCATTACACAAATATTGGTGCTGGAAAAAAATTTAATCCACAAAAAGAATTTTCACTAATAACTCCACAGCAGTGTGTTTCCTTCTGACGGCTAATAATCTTAGCGTTTAATGCAATGGTTTAGAATGGGTTAGAAAAATCCACTAATACTCTACCCGCGGATTTAACCTAGGGCCTCAGTCTCAGCAGTCGCACTTGGACTCACTAGACCAATACACGGCAGTCACTATTAACTAGACTCCTTTTTGTATGTACTGACGGGACTAATCTTACTAACAGCTTCAATCCTAAGGTCCCATTGAAATTTCAGTTGTATAAGCCCTTTTGCTATTCTACTTAAATAAAAGAGAGAGAAAACAAGGCTTGGTAGATAACGCAAGGTTTTAATAAAGACTACTGACAAAAAGTCTTTTTCATAGTTAAAAATTTACGTTCATGACGTATCACTGACCCTTTATATCACTTAGAGACCCCAAATTATTTATAGGCACAAAATAAAAATATAAGCACTGAGTTCTATAAATCAAGCATTTAAAAGTCTTACGGCAAATTCATGGACCAAAAAACCTCTGAAAATACTTTATGATGTCGTAATCTCAAGCAATATATAAACAGAACTTCCCGATGCTTAACATATTTATAATATCCCAACATAAAATATTAGGCCATTAAAAAATAAAAAAGTAAACCTATTTTCATTTATTTACGACACGCTCCAATACCCACGTTGGGTGTTAGTACAAAGTTAAATTCGTCCAAGCGCCAAAAAAATTCCATCCCAAGGAGGCCTTTAAGAAATTTCACGCGATTCCTTCGAATATTTGTCGATAAATATATGCCAATGTTTTTACACGGATTCCATCGTCCCGGAGACGTCACGTCGATAATTGCTTTTCAACGGTACTTTTCGAGTGTAATGTTTACTCCAATCAAACCAAACACGATGGGCAAATTCATTAGCATATATAGAGTTTTTTTTTTTCTCAAAAGAAGTTAGCTTTGCTGTTAATGTTTAGATGGAATACGTTGGGACGCCGCAAAGAAACTCGGCGTGTTCTGTCTTGGTTGATTATGTTTTTGGTTCGTTCATTGACTCGCGAATGGGATTTTATATTTATTTGTGTAGGTCTATTTTATTAGAGTTAAGTAAAGTGAACGATTGCATCAGTATAGGGAATGTTTTGCGATGAGTTTTACGAGTTACCCGAGTGACGTATCTTGTCTTTCGTAAAGTTCTGTACGATTTTATGGGTAACTGTAATGACAGTTACCCACGAAATAACTAACGAAGTTATAATGGTGAAGAGACATTGTGAGAACTACACATGTTAGAAATTGCTGAGGTAACTAAAGTTCTCAGTTTAAAAGGAAATTTAGGCCAACGAAGGAACAATAAAATGATATTGATAACGACGGTAATGATACTTCAAAGAAATGTTCTCTGCGATACCCAAGTTGCGTTCTGGCTTATGTCTAAGAGTGGGCTTAAACAGCATCATCTTAATCAGCAACACATCATCCTCTTCCGTTCTACTGCTGGACACAGGTTCTTCCCAAGGTATACTAAACCATTCGGTCCTGCGCATACATAACCTCATCTCATCAGATCTGAAGATGTATAAAAATATCTTATTTTCGTATACCTAATTAATATATGAAAGACAGATCTAGAGTGTTTTTTTAAGATGTCACTTTATATTTGAAGTTATAAAAGACATTGTCAATGTTGACTATCAATTTCATGATTACATCGAGAGCCTCCCGGCCGTTCTCGCTCGTCACATTTTACAACTTTAGTCTTAATATATTACGCAATTAGTTATTCCAGGCTGAAATGCGGCACACACTTTCCTGATTAAACATAACCTTCGGCAACCGGAGTTAGGCGAGAGAAAGAATACGTTTACCTAAAGTTTTAACTGCTTGCAATGAAGCTGTCGATAACAATGTTTTAAAGTTCACACACAAGCAATATACAGACTGCTGGGAAAATCAATATTGAAATTCGAAAATTCTAAATTTTCCTACAAAATGTATACGGTATTTTCAAATCGCTCGACATATATGTATGTATTATTGTACGTGGCGCAAATCTGAAATCCCTTCGGTAAAAATGTTACAATACGGACGTTTCTCTCCGGGATTTTATACTCCAACCGGTTAGTGAGTTTCATGGGTAAAATATTTTCAAAAGATTTTTTGCTAGTTCCTCTATTTGAAAGTGCCACATATGTACAACAAAGTGCTACGCATGCATAACCATTTACAAATATATCTATATAAAGTTTATATTACCGTTGGTCTTATACGACGACCAGGACTTAGGACCTTAAAAAGGTGTCATTAACGTCTCTACGCGAATCAAAATGACTGCACCTCAGTCCCACTATTGTCTCGAGAAAGTTATTAAGCTTACCATTTTTCTAAGTAGAAACGTACAAGATACTATCGCGAACGATTATCAACCCTTTCACTGTCACTTTTGTAGATGAGTCTATTTACATAACGTGTGATATCAAGATCCTAGTCTACCACTTTTGTCAAAAGCGGATAAAAATACTTAGAAGTGGATAAAACTTTCTTAGACAAATTTTTGTTCTTTTTATATCTCAATAGAACAAAGTAAGAAATTTCAAAATACTTCTGTCATTAGAACATACAAGAATTTCCGTTAATGCCTTCAAATAGATATTAGTTCCACACTAATATCACGCAGAGTTATTAAATATACCTACAACTTAACTAAGAGCTCAGAACTAGAGCGTATTATTACATAAAACGACTGTGTGTATTCAGCAATGATACATTTAAAATACCAAATACGAGAAGCGTAAAACGTAGACTGCGAAGCGATCAAATACGAAGAATATGTGGAACTCTTTAATCAAAAAGTGTGATTTCTTTTCACCATTATAGAAATTAACACAGAACCTATATGATAAACCTTAATAGAGTTATAGATATCAACACTAAACCATAATAACATTATACTTACCAACTATACATACATCACATTATAATATATGTATACATATTTACCACGTACATTATCATCACCATAACCATAACATCAGTCTTGCCGTTCCACTGCTGAACAGAAGTCCTTCCACAAGATGTGGCACAACACACTGTCCTACACAGATCTTATATATAATGTGTTACTTATAAATAATTCAACAAAATATACTAAACATTTTCCATTAAAACATTTCATTCGATATCCACAACAGACAGCTGTTGTGGTACTGGGTCGCGGGAATATGTTCCCGAGCTATGACTAGCGTAACGAAGAATTACTGTTGGAAAGCTGGGCGATTTTTATTTCAACCATACTTTACTTTAACACATGAACATCTGTTACAACGAACTATAAAACATACATATATTAAAGTCTATTCCACTGAATTAGCATACGCCACGAAATTATGAAAATCACTCATTAAATCATGAAAAGTTAACTCATAAATTGCACGTATTGTCGTCATTGATTATTGCATTATTTCTAATGCTTTCTCTTGGGTATATGTTATTTTGTGTCAGTGAATAAACGAAAACACGTTTACAGTGACCATAAATGATACATACGTTCAAGTACACATGCGTTTTAGATAAAAAACTAAAGAAAGATTTGAATATTTAATCGTGAAAGAAAGAAACAAAAAACTAGCAACGCATCCTAATTCTAATCGTTAATTTATTCCTTCCCCTAGCCTAGAACTTATTTACAAACGACTTACAATAATACAGTTAATATAAGATTTTATCGAATATGAACAAAATACCTGTGTATATATGTACCTACACAAATTAGTGCAAAAATTAAAAATAAAGTATTTTCTCGTAGTTTAACCGATTCGCCGCTCGTTACTCGCTTCAGGTGAGACAGGGTATTTGGTATTGTCCGAAGTGCAGATATCGTTTCAAGTTTAAATAACTTGCTGGCGTCGAGCGAGACTTATCCGCACTGAGCGTCTGTATCTGAGCTCGGACCAACGAGAAACGTTTTAGAGACATTTTATATAAAAGATACATAACATATTACATAATGTTAGTGACAGAGTAGTGGTTTAGAATTCATGCTGTTGCCTCGGTCACTGGTACCAAACCCTGATGCACACCTTTCTGACCAAACGAAATGTGTTTTAAAATTACATAATATATATTATTATAACGATGAAGGAACATATGCATAATGATCTCTCAAGCGTGTGAAGTCTGGCAATCCGCACTTGTCCAGCGTAGCAGACAATATCATTCACGTTTCCTATTGAAGAAATACTCAGTAAATTTCAATAATGCACGTCATACTCAGTACGAAGCAACAGCGAATACACCTGCAAAGCGAACTCCTGTAACTAAGTCCGATACAATCGCACAAAGCATTAGTCGTATCATGAATTTCATTACAGAGATGCCGCGCAGCTTCGGAGCCTAATCCAGATCTGTGTCAGCCATATTTAGACGGAATGAAGAACATGTCATGTGAGCACAATACACATGTATATACATATCTGCAATGTAATTGAATCCAACGTAATACTCTAACGTGATACGGAGACTATTTGAGTATCTATGAAAGCGATATAATACATCTGATGACGTTAGTGGCCATGCGATTTAAGAAAAATCTTATGTAAACTGACAATTATATAAATTTACTCAATGTATACAAATGTAAATAAGCATGTCAATTCTGTAAAGATAGAGGTAATATGCACTATGCACTCGGTGCTTCCTATCTGCCTCGTAAGGGACCTGGCGTGATGATACCATAGTATATTAATGTATTATATAGATGTACTCTTTGCATCGACAATTTACTTTGCTTTTGCTGGCGTTAATATAAAAAGATACTGAATAGAAAGGTTTAAGGTAAATATTCCACAAATTATTAGAGGCGAGAACGAATGGTGGTCGATAAAAAAACAACGTTCATCGGGCGGAAGCGGTTTTTCTCATCGTTCATTCATTCGTTCCGACTTCCTGAACTGAAGGACGTATAGAGATAAAATAGAGCACATGTTTTTGTAGATACCTTTCTAGATTCATTTCTACAAATATAGCACCTATTAAGATTTTTCCCAATTCCAGATAAAAATAATAAAATCTTTATAAATATGTGTGACTCGGTGTCTGGATCTGCGCCAGGGTATCTCAATAGGCTCACCATATATGCTATAGTGGGACGTGAATGTAACTGGTGAAACGTGGGAGCCTAGCCTTTCTTTTCTAGCCTTCCTTTGCCTGGCCTTTCGGGATTAACAGGCGTGTTGTGACTTTTTTTGTTACGTTTATGAATACTTATATTTTTCATGTTCGCTGCTTACGTATGATTTTTTAGTAAAAATCAAGGTCCCAAATCTATCACGTAATTTACTAATAGTCTAATTTATGCGGTCCTATTGTTTATTTATTAGTGCTAAGAAAATTAGCTAATTTTTGAACCAATATTAATTTTCTTTAAAAAAATTCTTTACACATCTTATTAGAAATTTTCCTTGTCTATTAATATAACTGTACTTGACAAACTATAGGATTTTTACTAAGCTAATGGTATTTCGACTTTACATATCTAACCAACATTTATACTAGTAACTACACAGTGTGCAAAAACATTTTTTTTTTCAAGAATCCATTAACTTTAGTAGACAGAGGAATGTTCTAATTGAACTTCCTATGAGTGTCGTTAATAAAATTATTTAACTGTTGATAAAAGAATATGAAAAATATTTAAATTTCACTAAAAGTAACAAGAATTGTGAAAATTTTCGTGAAACGACTGAGAGTTGGAACGAATGGAAATCGACGTACTCGTAATAGAGCTCACCTCGGGCGGAAGACATTTTACTCATCGTTCATCCATACGGACTGGCTTCCTGAACTAAACGATTCACATGTAGAACAGAATTTGGTGTAAGTTTGTTTTTGAAAAAAAAGAATAGTTTACATTTTTGCCTAAGTTCTTAGTTATGCAATCCCTTATCAGACCTGGTAAACGTAACGTACGACGCCCTCTAGCTAGGTGGGATGACGATATACGCAAAGTGGTTGGATTCGAAGAGCTGAAGATTGAGCTCAGTGGCGTGCTATTGGAGAGGCCTGTGTTCAGCAGTGGAAGGAAACAGCCTGGTAATGATGATAATTATGATATTAGATTTAGATTAATACGTTAAAATATCGCTAATTTTAATTTTAAATATTATAATTTGAGTTTAGGTAGTACCTCTTTGCTTACCAAATGGAATCAAAAAAGCAATTCATTACAAAAGCCTAGGTGAAGCGTAAAGAAAACACATCCAATATATTTAAATCTCGACGTTTAACGTAAATATTCAACATTTAGAATTAAACGTCTTAATTTAGAGATAAACGTCTCGTAAGATTGCCGTCCTCGCTATTCCAAATTTGTGAGTGTATTCTATAAGTAATAACACTCGCTATAATGAAAACATCACGTGGAAATCTGCACGTTCTGGGATAATCCATAATATTCTCCACGGAATATAAAATATACCTATATGTTAATCTCTAATAGTCCCGACTACGAGACTTCATCCTCAACAATTACTTGATTGAGGAAAGCTATGCTCCTCAGTGAGACCATGTCGATAAGAAAGGTATACTTATGAAAATAATTTAACACCAAATATCACTCACATTCAATTCATTTGCTTCTAAATATTCGAATCTATCTAACACAAATATGTATATATATATATATATATACACATGTATATAAACTTTAAACACAGTGCTATTTGAAAGCAAAAATAAATACTTAATCATAATTACAAATAGGATTATGATTTTATAAAACCACATCTACTGCGAAATAATATTAATGAAACTTTTCAATTCAAACAAAGTAGTGAAAGTTCAGTTCTCAGTTCATTCAATAATAAATTAACTAATTAGTTAATTCCATATTTAATTAGTGCTTCTAACTTTACTCACTGGATGACTCGTATATTGTAATTACTGCAGAGAAAATTGAGAAAAGAAACTCAAACGAAAAGTCGCTCTTAGCTTTTCATTTATGAAAAAAAGCCTAAGTTTTTAACAACCTTAATTAAATATCTTGGGAAGTTAGTGACGCTTTTTTCTATCTATTCAATATTTTGCATAGAGTCCCCTTTTTGTGTACACTGTAAAAAGACGACACCGGGATTTACTTCAACTTAATTTAGGTTTTCTTTCATCTGAAGTTGATACAGAAAGTATTATTACTGGAATTAAAATATTACCCTCGAAAAGCGCTTTCGGAAAATTTGTTAATCGGTACTATTTAGATATCTTATTATTGAAGTAATTTGCTATTGAATACAATAAATAATATATTTATATTCATATAAAATAGTCGATTGTTAAAAGAAAGTATTTATATAGTTCAAGTCTTATTTTAATTTGTTCTTTCATTGTTATGGACGCGTGCCACAATTCCTCACCATAATTTAAATGATATAAAATGTCATAGACAATAAAATGTAAGTTGTTAATATCACTGAGTTTGATAATGTGCTCATGATCATTATTATCAGCCTAAGTCCCATATTTTTTTCACATAATCCCCACGCTGGGCATGCGGGTTGAGGATCTCAAAGCAAGTATTCTCGCACCGCCTACCCTACTGCCACATTACGGCACGCTGCGCCATATTCAATAAGCCAGCATTCGGCTTAGCCGCCTCGCAAAACACCCTGTAGGCATGGGGTCGGGGAATTTATTCTTTCTCAGCTTCGAAATCACGAATTCACTGATAATGCATGTTGATCAAATACATAAATTGATTAAAGTTTCTTCGTTAATTCGATTTTTAAAAATTCCATAATTTTGTTAACAGCTATGTGTTTGGATTTTTTTAATTTCGTTTTCTATTACGATTAACACTATACTCGTATTAAAATGAGATCATTCTTTTCCAATTTTTTTCTCAATGTAACATACCTATATGCATTGAAACGTTTATATTAAGACTATGAAAAATAATTTATATAAAAATAGTGTTGAACTGTTTTAATTGTCAAATAATAACACGTACTTCAATTTGATTACTTAATAATTTAAAAGTTATAATCAGTTCATGAAAGTTTGTAAAAATTAAAATTCGTATCAGCCTCCAAATTTCATTCAAAAGTTTTTAACAACGTAACATCACGCCAGTAATCCCCGAAGGGGTAGGCAGAGGGGTGTAGTACACTCCCACGTGTCACCAGTTACGTTTAAGTCCCATGGAATAGCTGGTGAGCCTATTGCAATAACTTTATGTAATCAGGCATTTCTATTCGTTGTTAATTCTATAGTGCTGAACTCTGGCTATGCATATGAGACGTTGAGTTAGAAGTCTAATAAAGTAGGTTAACGAAGATAGTTTGGTAATACCTTAAGAGAAACTAGGTAACTTGCGAGGTTACTCGCTAAATATGACGTAACTGTTCGTTAGTGTAACAGCTCCTAGTGCACAATGTTGATTGAAGATTGTATTGAGATGTAATTAATTTCAATCAAAACTAACACCCTTTTCATTCTGAGAGATGACTCCTATCCGACAGGGATACGACCAAAGGGAGTGGCGGTGATAATGCAAATTATAACTAAAAATCGATTAAACTAAATCAGCATATAAATATAGAACTTAATGAATGAATCAATGATGGAACTAAAGATGAATGAATAATGAAACTAAAAGAACAAGCTACGTAGCAGACAGTTCCGAATTGTTACAGATCTAGTTCGCAAAGATAATATTTATTTAGTTTACCGAAGTGTTGTTTCAAGCGTGTGAATTATGTCAACCCGCACTTAGCCAGCGCGGCAGACAACAGCCCTAACCCTTCTCATTCTTAGAGATCTGCGTCCGACAATGGCACTATAAAAGAGACTATAAAAGATAATGATATATATTTTAAGGCACTTAACGTTTTCAGTATCATGTAGGTCATACGCAAAAGTTAACTCTCTTTTTCAGTTTCATTATGCTCATTTATTAAGAACAACCTTGACATGTCCTACTTTTAGGACATTTTCGATTTAATCGAAACACGTGCATTAAGTCTGCTTCTTCTAACTCTACCAGACAAGTACGAAGTGTGTTAGAAACGTAGCCCGACGAAATATTCAATCTCTTTACATACTAGGAGAGATAGACCAAATTATTAAAATATTTGCAAGGGTTGTACACGATTCCTGACTCGACACTCCAATCAAAGATATAAGGATTGTTAGCTGACGCATTTAACGGAAGATAACTTCCATCTAAATATACATTTACCTGATAAGACAGATAGAGGTGCTACTGAAACTTTAACAGACCGTCTCACACGTGGAAGAACTGTTAGCTCTGAACATTGCTCAACTCTACATGATACTTCCACCATAACTACATAAAAGATGCCACCAATTCGCGCCCTTATAATCTTCATTCGGACTTTTAAATTAAATTTCTAATCCTAATTTAACCGTCCCTAGTAGTTCACTAAACTAATCAAAAATCAAATCCACGTCTAACTATCCACATTAACTAAAGGACTTAAAATATAATCAGCTAACTTATTCCGTCTCCAGCATTATGAAGTCTGCAATATCAAAATAAGTAACTGGTTAGCTTGTTCAGTAATACATCTGTCTTATATACTACATACCATACTAATACAATACCATCATCAGCCTAACTCAGCCTACATAGGCCTCCCAATGAATGCCGTTATGCCACCACTTGCCGCATCCAGCATCCGCCTACAGCCTTTCGCAGATCGTCTTATATACATATGTATGTATTCCAATATACCTGTATAATAACATCACACGCCTTACATAGAGTTGGTGTGCAAGTTGATAACGAAGCCTTAAATTCACAGTATCGGTCGACACGAAGTCACGTACGTAAGCAGCAGTAGAAACGTGGATAATGTTATGAAAATAATACCTACACGTGTGCGAATGAAAATGTTCAAGCAAATGGCTGAATGTATTCAGAACACTGTTTTCTTTAGATTCCACTTCTTGAGATATCATAAGTATTAAGTTATTGTTCGCGCTCTCCACATTCTAATAAAATCTGGAAATTGGTACTGGTTTGGTGCTGTATTTAACATATTTATATAATAACACATTTATATCATTAAATAATAAATACACTTATATCAATTTGTATTGTAAAGGCTTATTCACGTTAGATCGTATGCATCCACAGAGAAATGGCAAGTGTGTAGCCAGAAACAGATAAAGATTATTCTAGAATGGTCTTTGTATACAATCAAATAAACTTAAATCCTAAGAAATCCATATGAATGTCACTCATACTATTATAACCTTGACGTGTCATATGAGACATTACACCTAAATATATATGACCATGTTATTAATATTTCGCTTAGATGGAGCTGATATTATATAGAGCTGCTCAAGGTTTTTGAAAGCTTTGCGTCCCAAACGACCTCAGATCTCTACTTTATTTGGTACGTGAGTTAATACATGGTCACACTATTCCCATACAGTAAGCGCAATATCTCTGACCTATGGTGCCATAAAGCTAGATTTTATTGCCGATAATGATAATAGTAATATCTTTGGATACACGACCATCTAGTCCTAAACTAGGAAAAGCCTGTTTCATATCACCAGGCAGCCGATAAACCTACATACATACATACATTAATAAATATACGTTCTTAGTATAGGTATGTATCTATAATTATAGACCTATACATTGAGAAACTGCCCGTGCACACAAATATTTGGTCTTGACAGGAATCGAACCCACAATCAAGATTACTTACAACTGAATCAACAGGTCTATAAACAATTTACAACAACAGTTTGTATATAACTGAAATTTCAATATTAACATGTACATATTACATACATACCTCTTCCGGGATTACGGGCGTGATGTTCCGCTTTTTTTTCATATTAACATTATTATAAATCAAAAACCTCTTGATTTAAAATACACATGATTCCTGATTTAAATGTAATTCAAATAACTTATCTGTAACCATTCGGCGCATGTAAAACGATCTAGTATATATATAACTAATTTACATATACACTGATTAAACCGTACTTACCGTACCGCACCGGCAGGCATTATCCGTCCTACACGGATGAGCATAAATAAAACGCGCGTCGAACTGAATCCAGCGTCTGGAGCCCGCTTAATAAATCACTTAATTCGATGCTTTTAAAAAATTCGCTTTATTATTCACGGGTTAAATACAAAAATCGATTGGCGCCCAACCGCCTCGCTCTGTCTCGACATTCTATTAACCGTGTCCTCTGACACATTTGCCCCTCGCGCGGGGAAATTGGTTCCGAGGCTTATCTGGAAAGAAAAACCTATTTTGTGTACTCGGCTCCGAGCTGGTAATAAAATGTGACGTGTCGGGGACGGAGTCGCGTAGCGTCTCCACTCAGCGCTTAGATCCAATTCGTGTTCGCGCAAAAATCGATGTTTTTCTCATTGTAATGTGACTATATAAGTCAATAAAAATTAAACATGTAATTTGCGAAAGTGTTATTCCTTTGTCATCATTTGTATCAAAAGCCCAAAGTTCCACTTATTTATTTAAATGTGATACATACAATTCCACTTTTTTTTAACTCAATAAAGACTTCAAACATAATACAAATATAATAATGTAATTATAATTGTATTAGTTACAGACACCACGGCGAAAGTAGCCTTCAGTGAGAGCTTCCTGTGTCGTGGACACTGATCTCACATAAGAAAATAGCAATTTACGACCTTTCTCATTTTAATACACATATTTTTTGTTACAAAAAGCGAACAACATATTAAGTATTTTAAAGGAATTAATTGGTTGTATTTGCAACAATATCCTTACTAAGTCCTTAATATCCTTACTAAGTCTGTGTAGAGTCTGTCTTCAAGTAATACACACTTTGATAACGAATTGTAGGTAGTATTGGTAGTGCACACACGACAGCTGCGGACCGATTGAGCAACGAGACTCACATTACAACATCTGAAAGCGTTTTTGATTACATCGCTAGTGGCAACCAATTGCAGTGAGTTCAGAAATATCAAAACAACGTGTTGTTTTGTCTGCAAACACAATTTAACATTACGTTTTGTTTGCACAATAAACAAAAGCCGTTGCAAACGGGGGAATAGCTACACATTTAGGTAATAATTAATTTCGACCGGCGTTGTTAGTGTGAAGAAAATTTGAACTATTAATCAATGTAAGAAAGTGAAATAGATATTTTTAAAATCTTTATAAGTACACACATAATATTCATTGCGATAAATCGATTACCTATTTTATTATTAACAATCAATTAAAGGCACGAGTCACGCCTATCAATAAATAATCAAGCAGTAACAAAAAATCATATAGGTAGGTACATAAATCTCGTGTTAATCGAACAGAAGTCAAAACTAATTTTGATTAAATTGTACAAACTTCAATAATATCGCCATGAAGTAAAACATTATAGTTAACACTTCGCATAAATTGATTACACAATTATGAAATCTATGTAATTTAATTTTCGACGTAATGTGCATACAATTATATTATAATCGTCGCCAGTGGATAAAAATGATGACACAAGTTAAGGAAAAATTAAACTTTGAAAAACTTAGTTCTTTTGTTATATCTCTGGTGCTTTCTTAAGTATTCCTTTTCAAGAGTCAGGAATGTGTCCAGCCGGTTCCCACTGTGTTTGTGATTTTATGGCCTCAGTGCGTACTTAAAACTTGTCTCCCCATTATGTTTCTTGATTTATAAGACCCGAGGATTCAGCACCCGAAATTAAAACCCAAAAGGGATTTTAAGGGCAAAAATGTGCGCTCAGGTGTAATTCTTAGCTGTTTTGTTTGTAGCTAGTTCGTTTAGTTTTAATTTTAAATCTTCCAAGAATCATATTTAGAACATAATTAGTGTATGAAATGAGTATCTTAAATTGCGACCTTAATACAATATAGGTATATACTCCAATTAACAACATCAAAATCTTAAATAGAACATAATTTTCAAATACCCCATCTAGATAGCAATAAAACAGTAATAATAATTATATTACTCGTATAGACAAGGTGACCTTTGTGGTTGAGATCATTTATGTCACTTGTTCCAGACATGTTTTGTGCTTTAGACGAAACTTGTCTAAAATTTACATGTAGGCTCTTATGTACCTAAGTAATGCTATTAAAAGTACATGTCGCGGTATGGTTAAATTACCCTTATTATGAAAGTAATCCAACCTTCGCGTCACAAGGCTAATTTCGCGTGGAAACTTCCAGATGTAATGCTGTAGAGTGTGGTGAATGTTCTTCTAGAGATCGTGATAAAAATTCTGTCCTAAAATGCTTAAATAATCTCCATGAAATAGATGGGTTCAATGGAATCAAGTATTATCATTAGTATTTGCCTTAAACTAACTCATTATGAGAGAAGACCCATATGTTCAATGATAAAAGGGTCGAAAATTATTATTTATTTTTTATTATTTATTTATTCGTAGTGGTCTCGCAATGGTCGAATGTGGACCGAATCTCATTACATATTTAAAACTGAACGGTAATAGGGTTTTTATGGAAAAGAGTGTCATAAAGGCAACGGCAAAACATTTTAATACAGCATTTATCTGTGTTTTCAACTTCATCACATGAGCCTTTCCTTTTCAACTGCTGGACCTAGGCTTTTCCCAAGGTGTGCCACACCCGATCCTCCGCACTTGTGTTTATTAATTTATGATTTTTCGATAGATTTCGATAATAATTTCGATAAATTTCTAAGAGCTATCGATATTTTTTTAAAAGCAATGTTTACATCTACAGGTTTTTGTACCAAAAACACATATAAAGTTTACGCTCTCAAAAATATAATGAATGAATGTACAAGAGCAGAAAGATATAATATAACATAATATATTCGAAACTTTGTGTTTTTCTTAAATTTTCAATAATAATTATCGTTGAATTTCCAGAGGAGTACCAGCATTTATAAAAAAACCCTAAATAAAATGTTGAACACTGGTCGCACGTGAAGTATCTTACTAAAATAGCAATCAATATTTTCCAGCTAAAATATTACAAACTTACACAAAGTTTTGCTTATGAATAAATAAACAAATATTAATATTTTAAGGCTAAAGTTCTACAAGACCGTGAACATATAAAGTTGTCTTCTCAATCTTATTTCTTACTTTGTTACGTTTATACGAAAGAAAATTTTGTTTGGAAACTAGTCAAAGTTAATATCGCAATAAATAATACATATGAGCCGCTAAGTACAAAATATATAATAAATACGAAATATGTGTATAATGTTAGAGCCTCCACCAAATTATTATCAACACCTGGGTTGAGTGAAAGAAAATATTAATAATAATAATAATGGACAAACAATTAAAACCAATTATTAGTTTATCTTTATTACATATAAACAATGTTGTCAATGATTGTACATAAATAGCCATTTCATAATTCAGATACTGAGAGATTCATGTATGTACATGCCGATAGAGTTGCTGTATCGACAAATTGTATGCAATTTATAATGTAGAGCAAACAAGATCGACTATTGTTGCTCTATGTCCTACGTAACACGGAATTCTCTTTGTATACGAGAGCATAACGCTATCGATTGAACGAAAACAGTAGAAACATATCTCTTTATGTACTTCAGTTGTGATTTAAAAAGCGTAAGCGTTAACATAACATCACGCTCTCTCACGCTCTGTAATCTCTGAAGGGATAGGCAGAAAAGTATAGAAAACTCCCCCATTTCACCACGTTACGACTTGACGTCTCATTATGAAATAGGTGGTGAGTCATTTAAATACTTTGTTTATTTATTTTTGGGTAACACTTTTAGCTAAGGTATACAAGGACGTACTTATTGCCAAATATCATTCTCTTCAGAGTAAGGGAAAATGCGTATGGTGATACCTGCATACTTATCTGTAAAAATCTAGTACCTACAGTATATAAACAGATAACATGTACAGTATATAACATATAACATGTATCTAATATGTCCCAATATGTGTCCAAAATCATGGTACCTTTAGGCTTCCTAGATACACTTAAGAAGCAAGTAGGGTCACCATGTTAACCTTACTTTAATGACAAGGCTTGTCGTCTTATGTTAATATATGTGCAAAGGTTGTCCCACCATCGCAACCTTTCCTCACTAGGTACAATGTACTACAATGAGCTAAGTAGCTATACCTATCAGTATTACGTAACAACCTTATCTGCATACCAATAGAGTTGCTCCGTCTACAAATCGCATGTAATTTGTAATGTAGAGCGAACTAGATCCGCTCTTGTTGCTCTACGCTCTAACTGAGACGCATTTATGCCGAGATGGCCATGTAATCTAAAAGGATATTACAGTAAGAGCTGTAACGGTACCGTCTAAAATGTAACTATATGTAAATAAAGCTTTGTTTTCTCCTACGTCGTTTCATTTCGTATGACGAAACTTCTGGAGTACATCTTCAACATCACCTGTGTCAGTCCACAGCTAGACATAGGCCTCCCCTGATGAGTTAATTTTTATCAGGTTAAGATTAAGTTTAGCTACATATGTATGTATTTCATACATATAAATTAAATGGAAAAGTAACTCAGACTGTTTGTCCGTTAATTAAAGTCAAGATAACCAAAATAACTTCTTTGTCATTTGCTATGATAACCGTTTGAATTTTGAAACACAACACGGACTAATTGCAACATATTAAAATAAGGCTCGTGGGGCTAATTTAAGGCATAATTAAAGATAAAAGATTGAACTGAATTCAGGATTAAATTAGATTCTATTATAGTGCTGTTTACCTGTACAAACATGGATTGAAGTGTTGATGTTCACGAACTTTATTCTGGGATCTGCAAATCAATTAATACCAAATTTACTCGATCATGGATGGTCTAATATATAAGCTGGAATATTATATTGTTATATAACTTTTGCAGACCGAATATGAAATCTATGAATGCTTAATACTCCACCATGCTCCTCCAGTGTGGATAGGTTAAGCACAGATTAGAGGCTATTTTAGTACATATAGTACATACTCGTATGTATAACGATATACATTTAGTACATAAATCGAATATATATAAACCGTCTTTAAATAGCATTTAATTTATTGTCATAATCGACATTAATTCTTATTTACACATTTAGCACTCAACTGTATATAAAAAAATGTGTGCTCGTAAATTAAAAAAAAAAACAAATCGATTATTAAGTCAGCTGAATTTCAACAATATGCTAATATAAGGAAGCTCCTCTTGCATGCTAACACGAATCTTACAAAAAGGTTCTGAAGTTCAAGGCTCAGACTTGATAGTCTCTTGTGAAGGATGCTTGGGGCGTTCTAGAAAAATATTACTCGTACATCTCATCAAAATTTTTTACTAAAATTACCTTTGAAACGCCGAGGCCGGGTTATTTGCATAATAACAGTAATTGCCCTAACTAAACCTGGAAAGCATTTTCTGGAAGTATTTAATTACTTTGTACTAAACATAATGATTAAAAACTTATAAATTATTAGTCTTATAAGACTGGCTGATTCGTTGGTCGAGTGCTTGACCCAGAGGTCTTGAATTCAATTCCCGAGTCGGATAGTATTGAATTTTTCTAACTTAAAATTACCTAAAATTGGCTCGAATCCGAATTCGTGTGTGTGATTCGTTTGCCCAATGTGCGGAAATAGGCTCAGTACCTATATTCCATAGAGGGACGCAAACATAACTAATGTAACGTGGGAGTGTACTACACTCCTCTTCGGGGATTCTTCGTCTACTTCCGGAATTACAGGCGTTCATTTGTTACGTTCACGTAGTATAACCCATTTATTAAATAACTTATAAAATTTATAATATTTAAAGGTTTATCAGTGACAATTGTTAATTATCATATTATAATTGTATGCATATATATTATACAAAATATCTTATTAAAACTCAAAATATACACATAAATTTATTCAACCAAAAATACAGGAAATATATAAACATTCTGATTAACATATTTTTACTCAAGATGTCGCCATTGACCTCATTTTACCAGCAAACGAGCGGTCGACTTAGTAATCCTTTTACTCTTTAATATTTTATTAACTAAATATTTACGAACACGAATCATGCTATGTCGAAAGTAGTTAACACAGAATACTGTGTTTACACGCAACTGTGATTCTAAAAACGAAGTGATTTTGACATCATACGAGTATAATATGGAATATGAAATGCTGGTGACCTTTTCCTGTTTTAAGGTTATCTTCATACCAAATCTTTATATTAAATATCCACTTCAGCACTTGAGACCTAAAACGTAATAGGCTATTTATAATTACTTTTGTTTTTATATAAATATAAATTCTTAAATTGATAATAATAAATATGTAGAAACTTGATGACCATCTTTGTATCTCTGAGTGCATCTCTAAGAATTTTAATAGATTTCTGTCGTTGACATTGTTTTAAATGTCCTTATTCAAAAAAGTGGGATTTTTATTTAGTACGAGCATTTGGATTATTATATCAAGCGTTACTATGTGGCAACATAACGATAAAAAATTAAGTTAATGCAATCTCACAACAATTTGCCAAAACGGTGTGCAATATTGTACCTTCATGCAGTATGCTTAGCCTCGCTAACCACCATCAACACGTACCTATTTCACCGCGACACCAAATATTCTCAGGGTCACAGACTCTTTAATGGCTACTTACAAAACACAATGTTATGAAATTACACACTTACAGGGAGCAGTGGATTTGTGATAGAATTAAAAAGAGAAAAATGGCAAATACACAGCTGCATGGCAGACAAAAATTTTATTCAATTTATTTTACAGTTGAAAAGTCAATTAGCCACAGACAAAAAGCTCTTCATAGAACAAGCTGGCTGCCAACACAGTATTAGCATGATAAAGGCATATTATTCAGAAAGCTTGGAAATGGAAAGATTAAATTGGAAGCAAGGAAAAGCAAATCACTTGTGAGTTTAATTCCCGAGCTCAATGTAACAGAATAATTTCTGAAAACCTTCAAATTCCGCCAACACAAAGTAAACACGCTTCTCTTATAAAACTGCTCTCTATAATGTTTTGAATAAAATTTTCATCCATTAAGGTCCCTTTCAATCTTTAAACTAACAATGTAAAAACCGTGAGTCTTATAAATAAAGACCCTTAATGGAGGGACAAGTTTTAAGTATGAACCGAGACCATAAAAGTTAAAAACACAACAGGAACCGGCCCGGACCTAGGAATATATATTAATGCCTTTTTTAAAAAGTAATCGTGAAGAATGAATCATAAGCAAACTAATGAAAACAAATTTTTCGAGACACAAAATACTTAATTTATAAAATGCACTGAGCAATGGATGGACGGCCATATGACGTAACAGAGAAGATAAAAAAAGAAAAAACTTTTAATTAAAAACTAAGGAAGACAGTTGAATTTTGCAAAAAAGAAAATAAGTATTGAGATTACGAATACCAAGAAGGAATGGAAAAGTAAAACATATTGCACACAAGTATATCAATTGGAAACACAGAAGTAAAATAATAATCAGTAAAAGATTTAATACTAGAAGCACTGTTCGCATCGAATTTCGAATGGAAAAATATGCGAAATTTGATTACCTAAAAGATTTCAATAATAATAGAATGCACAGTTCGTTTAGGAATTCGAATGGGAGAAGATTCTAAATTGAATACTCAATTAATGCAAAGTGAGTTTCCATTTGATCTTCTGTCGGTGTGGACTATCCGTGATTGAAGTGTGGATAGTTTCAAAGGTAATTCGAATCCACTTAAGGTTAGACCGATCGGTTCGACGTAATGTTTACAATTACAGTCTACCAAGCAAGACGTTCTGGGTTCGATACACAGCAAATTTATGATCATGGGATTTAACATACATTTTTCTTCACATATTAAAACGTTAATGTAACTAGTGAAGCGTGGAAGTGTACTACACTTTTCTGCCTACCTCTTCTAGAATTACAGGCGTAATGATACGTTTTTTTTCTTTACGCTCGCATATGTGTGTTTTATTTTAATAATAATAATAATAATAAAATATATTTATTGCCACAACATAACATACAGATTGTAGAAAAACCGTGCAAAATAATTAAATACTTAAGACTAACATACTTAAAAAATACATTAAGCAAGTGTACACACAAGTTGGCAAAAGGAATTGGCTCAGCTTTACCTGACATGGGATCAAATTCCATGCAGAGCTGTTTTTCAGCCAAACCC
>DWME01000312.1:0-36601 GCA_018244795.1 Parelbella ahira ahira | reverse complement strand
ATTAGTCGTTCGTTATAATAAAAATTTCATTCAGCTTCATTAAAAGTATTAATTAATATAATAAAAGGAAATTAATATGGTTAATTGTTATTAGAAATAAAATATAAAAAAAATTTGATGAGGTATTACGAGAAAATGCCTTATTTTTAAAACTGCAATTCGAATCACATTGACGAGCTCAAAAATCGGGAGCATAATACTCCAGGCTGCTCCAGTACCTACACTTGATGAAAACGAGTATATTACAGTTTTTTACTTTCAATGAGAAAAAATTCCATCCTTATTATCATACATCCTTTCATAGTTCTACACGTTTCATATCATTTTGGACACGACTCTCCTCACACGATCTATGACCATTGTGTGCCATGCTGGCCAAGTATAGTTTCTACGACTTCATAAGCATTAGAGAACGTTTTGGAGAACGTTCCCCTTTTATCACGTTTTTCTTTACAATATTTGCAATTAATATTTAATATTAAAATGGTACATAAGTTAGTAGATACCTACAGGCAGAGGTCCGAAGGTCTAGGAACTCTATACACTAGGAGTTAGGGCAGTCTAAAATATAAATCAGTATAATGCTTAATAATTATCTGTGAGATATTTTTTACAATGCCGTATTTCTCGACGTCATCGTGTTCACAGAAACCTTGCCGAATAATCGTGTACCCGCCAATGCTACAATATTTACACTTATCAATTTTTCGGTGGTTACAAAAAAATTTGTAAGTGTATGTTTAAGTTGTTCGTGTTGTATGTTCGTGTATAGTCATTTTGCTCTTTGATTTGCAAATGAGACGTTAGATCCGCGATGTTACGTGATGTAGATCCTACAAGACTGCGTGAGCACTAAACAAAACGTTTATAACACATAATAGTTCCATCCCATTTTTATATTTCCGCGCCGCATCAATATATTTCCAGCGACCCGTTACATCACATCTGCATCTGTTGCTACGGTATCGTTCGTCGGATTAATCACCGGATCGCGTGTCTCTCCGTTTATTACGACACCATGGCCGATGTCCTGAGACACGAGTGGAAATAAATTTAGCTGTTTATAAGCCAGTTATTTACAGATTATTCGTTAAAAAAGAATTATGAACGAGTTCTTCACAGCTTATTTGAAAAAAAGCATTATGAACGAGTTATTTACAGCCCATTTGTTAAAAAAGAATTATGAACGAGTTATTTACAGCTTATTTGTTAAACAATATATTTGCGTTTTTATGTATAATACAGTCGCAATAGGATTTAACTTTACGATTTGAGGTAGATATGCGCCTGTGACCAAGGGTTACGATGAGATGAGGTATGTAAAAGGTTTCTAATAGTAAACATTGATTTAGTTAATGTGAGATAAATATCTTAAAAGACTTAACATTTTTGCGTACTACATAGTTTATATTTTGTGTATTATTCTTGGGCTTTTTATTGAATTACAAAATAATTTATAATTAAAATCAATACTTAAATAGAAAACGCTGCCTACATTTTTTTTATTAAAATTTTTTACAATCCCTTAAAATATTAGAGTCTTCATTTTGTCATCCTCCTAACCTCTTTTATGATCTCACTGTTAAAGCCGGAACTCATTTGAGATAAAAACGGAATCCTGGATTCAAATCTAACTCGGACATTTTTATAAAACTATGTGCGTTTAAATCAGCGTGCCTGTTTGAAAAGAGCGATTTAAGTAAAAACGCACAACAAATCTATAAGAATGAAGCTAATCGGTACTCGGTGCTCTCTGTCAATACCGTACCAAAATTGGAGGACCGATATAATATTGAAAATAATAATTAAATGTGTAACTCATTTTTCCATTAAGTAAATTAACATGTGATAAAATAATTTCTGTGAATCGTTTCTGTAACACCCTGTGTTTAAATTAATATGACATACATATTAAATGCATGTTAGGTCAATCAAGTATCGCATGTTTGTCATTATGCGGTTGCGACACCGCGCCGCGCGTTGTTATATAGACAAGTGTAGCAAATAAACAAGTATAAAAAAATAAACAAAATTTTGTTACAGCCAGCGCGTTTTTATTCGGCATTATAACAACTAATTATCTTGTCCGTAAACAGAACAGGTACAGGCAGTTGAGTTAGTACACCTCATCATATTTATTACAATTATGTGGAAATTATTAAATTATAGGCAGAGGAATGTAGCCATCTTAATTTTCACTATTTATCCACTTATAGAAAAGGAAGTAAGCTTACTGGTCATTGGTAGCTAACTGGTAAAACGCGGGAGTGTATTATAACTCTGCTCACCTCTTCGATGTTTTACAGGCGTGATACCGCGTTTACAAATAGTACATATGGATAAACATTTTCTACATTAATATAGAGATAATGTGGTAATAGGAAATGGATATTTGATAATTTGGTAATCCTTTTTAGTCCTTTATTATCCTTTAGTTCGTATGTCGAGTCAACGAATGTTATTCTCAAGAACCACCATACTCATGACTAAGGGAAGGGAAGTAAACCGTTAAATAGGTCAGTAGACGATCTGTTCTCAACTAGTTAAAGTGACGAGCGTTGAACACAAACCACGTGTTTGGGTAACAGTTTGTTAAAGTTATTCACAATAGCATATTTCTGTCCGAAACATTTTTCTCCCTTTCAAAACTAGGTTTGTGTAAAAATATGTTTTGGTTATATCTCTCTAACGAAAATAGACGTTGAAATATTTGCATGCGTCTGTTTCTATACAAAAATGTGTTAGTTGCACCTTTAAATAGTGCGTTGTAACAGGGAAGCAGTCATCGTGAGGAATACGCACATCTTAGAGTTCTGCATAATGATTTTCTGAGCCAAAGGAATGTCAATCTGAGAAGAGAGGAATCTCATGTCCAACAGCGTTAAGAGGTTTTATGATGATGACGGCGAAACTGAATGCAAGACAAAAAAAAATGTACGTGTTCCAGAAATCTGGAAGGTAAGTGTTCGGTTAGTTCTAAATTCTGTATTTATGTATTACACACCATTGTTGTAGTAGACGACATTCTTGGAAATAAATTATTATTATTATTTTTTAATCTTAATCAATGTACCCCCGCCAATATAAGTAAATCAATAACTAAACGAAATTAAAATGACAAAGGGATTTACTTGTATAATGGCAACGTATTTTCCCTTGAGCTGCTTAATTGAATGTCAATTCTACGAGATTTTTAAATCTGCAATATATAACGATCATTATGAAATCTGCACTGACACTGGCTAAGTTACCGCCTAGAATAATTTCTTAGATAAACTAGTACGAGCTAAAAGCAATCCAGTACAGTTGGTACGAGATAGTGCCGGGGAAAGCCTAATTCGCGTCTAAACGAGACCCTGGTGTCCTTAATCTGTTGATAGAGACCATCTGCATGGCCGATGGCCACTTAGAAAGTGTCCACTCTCGCTGGGCACACGTTTTAACGATCGGGAAATGCTGATATGAGTGTCTGCATAGAGAGCTAGGCTGAGCTCATTTTAAGAGAGAAACTTCTAGAGTAATGGTTCACTATCTTGGATTATTGCGGGGGCTAATGGTTCCATTAAATTGATAATTGAACCAACGTGATGTGAACGAGAGTGTGTGGAACATCGGTTTTTCCATTAAAATTAAAATAGGAGTGGTAAATACAACGAATTGTCATCAATCAAATTAACAAAATCAAATTGAGCATTATCTTTATTGAGCCCTATTTCCACAACAAAGGTTTTTCCTTATTTTAGGCAAACCGTTTCTATTCGGCTTTGACCAGGTCATTGGTCCGTCTACTGCAAACATACGTTGTTGCTGGTTTATTTGATTCTTAAACATTTGTTGTAATAAAAAATCCACTTATAAACTTTTATTGTCATAAAAATCGGAAAACCTTTATTTCGTCGATGTAGGAGACGAGAAAATAAGTGTTTTTATAAAACGAGAGGAGAGAGAGCTAATGGTCGTGACACATCAGTATGTTCCACAAGCATGTTGAAGCTCGAAATGTTTTGTATGTGTGTATACATCCGTAACGTGTTGTCATTGCATTCAGTGTTGCACACATACGCGTTAGCAAAAGGAACTCTACATCAGTTGGTAATATCGCGCACAGAACTCCTAAGTAACAAACCAATGTGATTGACGTAGCGTCATAACTTTGCGTTAATTTAATCTAATTATGAGAGATATTTAACAATTAAAAACTAAGTTTGCTCGGTTTCCATTTCAATATTAAGCTAAAAATTTACTAAATTTTATGCTAAAATTTTACTATAAATTGGTGTGCCTAATAACATAATTATAGACAATATATTTCCAATTGACTTTAATTTCATTTCATTATTAAATTAAGTAGAAATGGAAATCATTTTTGTTTTAATGAAAAAACTATAATATATTCATTGTTGCATTTGATAAAACTTAATTATATATATGATTAATTGAATTTCATCTAAATTAATTTAAATAGTTGTTCACATCAGTTTCCAATAGTACCGCAGTACGTTAATAGGGATGAGTCACGTACGAGTAGGAGGACGGCGACTTGCAGTTTATTTCGAGTTGTGTCTGTTACGAATACGAAGCAGTCCAGCGCAACGCACACACAGCCGCAGGTATTCCAAATTTAAATCAACATTCGAATTTTTGTTTTGCTGCGTTTTATTATGTATTGTTTTTATTTTTTTTACGATCTGTTTGTCTAAACAGTTTTGTTCACAAATGTACTTTATTGCCGTTGCCTGAAAACTACTTACATTGAAAATGCTATAAATTGTTATATATATATATCTTAACGTCAAACTACTATTCATGTCTGCTATTGAACAAAATCTAGATATGTTTTATAAAGGCAGTTCTATATAAAGCGGTTAATACTTCTTCATACAAAATAGGTATCTTCTGATAATAATTAGTTAATTGATTCTGAAGGCTCCATATGGGTGAAGTCATTTCTACTATTAAAAACTATTGGAAATTTTATGTCTTGTATTTATATTAATTATAAATAAACAAAATACACTATAAATTAAAAAATTAATAAAAGCAGATTGACAACAACCATTTTATACTAAAATTGAAATCCAATGTTTACCTATTACAAATCTTTTTAAATTATTGCCAATAAAAATACTGTTACATAGCCCTAGATTGAGTTTCACATAACCATAGCATGTATAAAAAACAAAACTCATTAATTTGGCATAATCAATTAAGTCCGGTGTCGTGCTGATAACGCGGACGCTCCACAAAGCACGTATTTACATATCTTAGTAATAAGACGTACGAGTACAATGATGATATAAGACTTATCGGTCGCAGAAGGTCCTCGACTTTTCAGAAATAGAGTTCTCTATTACCGTAACTAAGGACGTGTACTGACACTGCACGTTTCTTTTATACATGGACACTTGGGTCTTCTTTGTTGCACTTTTATAAATATAAATCAATTGAATTACTACATTTCTCTGTCTACCTCTTCGGGGATTACAGGTTTGATATTATGTGTTAACAAGTTTCTATTGACCTTGCAATGACAATGTTATACTGCGGGGCGTTCGAAATTTGAATTTTGAATCAAGTTTATGAACAGTAGTAGTATTCATAATTTTAATTTTTAAAAGAGGGATTGTGACCAAATTCTTCTGTTCTTTCCTTTGTTTTCTTTATCACTTGTCATATCGTTTTTTCCTTGAATAGTTTAGTTAAACTCGAGTTACGTTGAGCCCACTTCTCTTAAACTGAACTTTGAGATACATATATAAAGTTGTTCCAATAAACATAGCTCCGAGTGTACATTTGGGCCCGGGATATGACAATATGCTCCCCCGCTATTCTACGTGAGGTCTAACATAACTGGTAAGACAAGTGAGACTACTGCCTTTATTTACCAACTTATAGGGATATACTTAAGTATTCAAATCAAATTTTTGTGGCACAGTCATTAACAAAATTTAAAGCTATTGGGAACTGTAAAACTGTAATTACATACAAATTTGTGCCCGCTGTATGGCAATAGAAACGTGGGACTACACTACACACTTCTGCCTACGTCCCTTTATGCGCAGAAGATATGGTCACCACCAGCATATATTAGTCGCAGACTAGTCGGAGTCCAAATTGGGAGCGCACGTGTGTAGGCATACTAACGACTTGCACCGTTTTTATATAACACTATGTAACGATCTGTATATAAATGGGTTTTAAGTATCGTTATATAAGATTGATGTTCCGTTGTATTGCAAAATCGCAATTCTATCTTTATTTTGTCCGTTAATAATTAATTGAAAATATCTATGCGTTTTTACATTTATGACCCGGAAGAGTTGAAATTAAGCATATATAATGAACAAATTGGAAGTGTCCTATAGGTCGAGTGTAAACAACTTTAATTGAAAAGTATTTGTAAGAAGAATAGAGAGCAAAATAAGTATACAAGACTGCAGCCTGTGGAAATAAGGGATGATATTTTATATGTAGATGTTGAGTGGCTCATCATCATCAGCCCGACACATTCTACTGCCAAACATAGATATATTTTGAAAGGTATATAGCTTATAACAAGCTATATAATAGCCCAGTGATTAGCGCATATAAATAATAGTTCATCCAGCTTAAACAAGCCAAAACCTTCTTTGGCAGAAATTTAGTTACATCTTTCTTATGACACAGTAATAAATTCAAGCCAATAAATACTGCAATAATTTAATTAAATGATCGTTAATGTGTCGCCGTTTCGAGTTCAAATCGATTAATCGTTACGAAAGTTTTGTTATGCAATAGAAAGTCGGATTACATTTGTTATTTTGATTTATATACTATTTGTGGGATAATAACATTATTTAAATAAATATACACATATATTCAATGTTTATCATAATTTAGAATTAATATTGTTTTAGATATTTGTTGATTATAATATTAAAAATGACTGGTGTGAAAAAAAATTAAAGATACATGCTTGCTTGATTTTTGTAGCTTAATATATTATATTTATAAAGAAGTAAAAAGAAAATGTATATAAAAAATTCACATATGATTTAAAATATTCTATCGATAGACGATAGATTTGATAGAAATATTGCCAGAAATGTTGCCAGAAATCGTTAGCTAAAACAAATTTAATTTAAAAAGAATTTTAGAATGTAGGCGAATGTTCCAGAAGATTTTGGGAAATCTAGTAACGATTGCAAAAAAATTATTATCTTCATATCTTCACTCTTTGTCCCTTACAATATATGTAACTAAAGTCCTGAATATCTTACCCTGAGATGTAACATAAACAGTATTAAAGGTCTGTAGAGACACAAATATTTAGCATTGGATGCTTTCTGCTTACCACTAAGTGGCCTGCCGTGACGATATAATAATAATATTAATAAATATAGCTCAAGATGCGAGCAATGAAAAAGATAGACTTGTTGCTTTTTGCCTAATCGCATTACTAATCTAAGATATATGTTGATAGAATGTTTATAGACCAATTACGTTACACGGGTGCCATTTTTGCAACAATAAGGTACTGCGCTATTGCTGAAGAAAACTTGTATCGCTAAATCTGGAGCGGTTCGACCCGTGGGAATTGTATGAACAATTATATTGGTTGCCTTCTTATAAATGTTCGCTGGGAAGAACTTTTGAATTTCTTCTTACCGTAGAACTTTGAGGTCGTCACGGGCGGAGTTATATTATGTTATAGCAAGGATTATTACGATATATTATAGTATATTTTATATAGTAACGCTCCAGTGAGCGTACATGCAGCTATCATAATATATGTACAATCACTCTTACGTCTTCAAAATGTGTGAACAGATATAGTAAGGCATATCTCGATATAGTAAGACGTATTATTGCCCATGTAGTGACCACAAAGATATAATATATTATAGCACAGCTTCGGTGTGTCTTCTATAATATATGTAAGTATACATATTTCAGTTGTACCTATATTTAAACTCCGCTTGCGAAGACCATTACAAATTAATGGTTACTTTAATATAAAATTCGCTTAACATTTTAAAAAGAATATGTTGTAGGTATAATACAAATGTTTATCCAATTCGTTAATACCTATCAACCTTTCTACGCTTGCTTGCTCTATCACTATTTACAGATAAAGCTTGAAAAATTTATATCTATAGCCAAGATTAAGACATTATCTGCGAAATATCGTCAATAAATGACTTTGAGGTGGGCGAAAATCACACAGATCATGAACTGAATTGAAATTATGTCGTTCCAGTAAAACGATAACTGGTTAATGCTAATACGAACTAAAACTTAAAGAAGTGCGTTGTTACTGGTGTTAAGAAGTTACTTAGTTAAGAATCCGATGTTATCAATAAATACCCTTCCACATTCGATAGCAAATAAGTTTGTACCTCCTTTCATTTAATTAAATTCTACATATGTACCCTGTCTTGGTCCTGAAAGTCGATTACATGTTCTTTTTCTGTTACTATATCCTATCCTACATGTATCCTGGTTAAAGAATCGATTTCAGAGTCGATCGAAAATAGATTTATGTTTGTACTCCCACTGTATCCTATCTTTAGAATCAATCGCAAACACATTTTTATTACTACGCAACTCGTTATACTCACTTCTAAAGTTTTAATTGACTTCTAATTAATTGGGAGTGATTTGCGTCTTAATCGTAACGTAACAATTAATATTATTTAGAAAGCATTACTTAGATGTGGTCTTGATGCAGAACTGCTCTGTAGCCGACAAAGCAGCCGAGTTGTCGGTGAAAGCAACAATCATTGTGGATCTCGAGATTACATCTCGGCTTATCCATTAATTAAAGAACGATAAGAGAAAACACTAATGGTTCCGCTCATGAAGTGCAAAAAAAACTGTTTAATTAAAATTACTTATTAATAAAATAAAAAAGTGCCAAGTCAATTAAATAACACTTTACGCGTTGTAGAGTAGGACAGCGAGAACGGTAGGTCTCTTAGAGTCCGTTCAAATACACCGGCTCAGAGAACCGAGCAGAATCCTGATCGTATTCAAAGTAGAACTGGCGCAATTCAATAACAATAAATGTGCCACAGCACAATTTATATGTAAAGTGCATTTTTACATAAAACTACTATTTTAAATAAAACAATTAAAATGTAAAAATACACTTTATTTAAATGCGCTTAGGTTTCATTTTAAATACGAACAAAATTTTGCTCTGCTCTCCGAACCGGTCTATTTCAACGGACTCTTAGAAGTGTTTTGCTTAGGTATTGCACCAATCATCGTTCAGATGATACGTACTTACCTACTGCTCAGCCAAGTGTATAGTAATTAATTGTTCCCTTATGTAAGTTCCGGCTGACATCTATGTCTGTACACATATATGTACATATATTTAATTTAACTCGTATATTCGAAATTTAAATTTCAAATAACAATGGAATCTCAATATATAATACAAATAACTATTATAAATTAATAAATACGAACAACTCATATAAACTATTATGAATTAATAAATATTAAATAAAGATAACGCAAAAATATAAAAAATTTGTAGGTACATTAGCTTAGTTCAATCTTAAAATACGTCTACATACGATGTACTTTGAAATAGGAATATGAAACCCTCTACCGTCGTATCGTGATTATCACGGTCGATCGTGCTGCCGTCAGATCTAATGCACGAGCGGTCGTGATCGCTGTCAGGTCATTTACATCGATGTTAGAAGTGTGCATAGTGTTTGACTGACGCTCTACACAGCGGCTGATTATTTTGAAGCTGTTGAGATAACGGTGTCTCTTCAATGTTACATCTTGAAACGGGATTAAGGTTTCCCTCTGACGCAGTATTAATTCTAGTTCGTGTACAGATAATATGATAACTTCTGATAATATTATGTATCGCGTAAACATGTGTATGTTTTTCTCGGGATATTCCAGGCTAGTTTTTTTTGGATGTATTCTAGGTCCTTTGTGAGCTCTCGCCGATCGTAGCGAGGTCGTAGGTGGATTATTTGAATATAGTATTGCTACTCCCATACATGTTCCGATCTGAAGATTGTGATTTTTCGTGTTCTGCCAACAAGTTCATCCACATTGAACATAGTAGGTATAAGAATAACACGTAGAACAGTGATAGTCGAGACGTATGGCCATAATGCGTGCATTGGCAAGTACCGTTTCTAATTTGCACGCTTAGCGTGACAAATTGTGCTAAAATATTACAAGTGTCCATAGAGCACAGAAAAATGTGAAATAGACATGACGTATAAGTAGTATGTATATATAATCCATGTTTTTTTTATTCATGCATACACCTGATGGTAAGTGGTCACCGTCGCCTATGGACATTTGTAACACTAGAGGCATTACTAACGTGTTGCCAGCCCTGAAGACATAAGTTGAAGCTTGAAAGACTCCACGTGGTCCAATTATGTTTTCTGTGCTTGAAATAAAGTTTACTAAGGGTTGTAATTCTTAAAAGAATGTCGTGATGTAAATATTTTAATATCATAATCAACAACCCTCTGTCGTTTCGCGGTTGGACACGTGTCATCTGTGCCACGCTGGCAGGATGCACTAGCGCTTAAGAATTGTATAAAAGAAACTGTGACCTGTAGTTTTCCTCGCGATTCTTTCCTTCAGCATTAAAGTAATAATTCACACATAAAAAGACATAACTTTGTAAAGTTCAAGTTGCATTTTAAGTTTTGGACCATAGTACTTTAGACTGCGAGGCCAGTATCTCAACCACTACAAAACCATGCCTACAAATATTTAATAGTGAGTTCTTAATTTAAATAACACTTTCATATTTGTATTCGTAACTTTAATGGAACATGAGATGGCATAGATTTTTCTATTACGGAAAAGGTCGAACGCTTTGTCCAGGAATGGACTGCGGAAGTGTCAAACCTTACTAACGTGCCCTACAACATTGTTCCATATATTTGAGCGTGAACGAAGTGATAGACAGGTACATACAAGAGGTGTCAATTAATTCTTCAGAGCTGGTAATTGGTCTAGTAAAAGAAATCTACAGCCATGTCTACGAGATGTGTGTATCGTAGATACAGTCGTATTGAGAAAAACCGTAACTGGTGACTAATGTTAGCGATAACTTTTGCCATTCAGCCGTCGTATCCTGGTTAGTTAATTATAATTGTATAACTCAGTTTTCTGTTAGTACCGCTAGCGGCCGCGTCGAGTCACTTGGAAGCTGCTTTGAATAAATAACAGGAAATTAAATGTCGGCCATGACAGAGTGGTCTGAATTCATTTACACTAGACTCCACACCGTTAGATTGTTTAATTGTTTGTTTTAAAAGATAATTGTTTTTTCTAACAATAAGATTAGTTCGGGCTCATTTTGGATTAATTTGTTATTTTAACTGTACATTGATTCTTCTTTTTTAATTGAAATTATCGAATTCGTTCTAATGAGAGAGGTTATCGCGGGTAGTATAGTAATTATAGGGTTGTACAAAAGCATCTTGGTATCCCTAATTCTGGTGTCCTTTATATCTTATTCAGTATGACGTGATAAATTAAATCTTCTTCTTATCGTGTCGATGACAAATACATTTTAAGTCCCTAAATGGTTTTAGCCCAGAATTTTGCCACGATTTTTTTTTTGATAAATCAAATTATTAGATTAAAGACAAACAAATACTTCAAGATATATTACTTTAATACACATATGTGTACTGTACGAATAGCGTATGATGTTACAATTGCTCTCCAATTGTAATATCATACGGTTAAAATTATGAGCACCATAAAGGCATTAGATTACCGAGCTAGTTAAACAATAGTTAGCAGACTTGAAACCCTGGAGAATATTACAGAGAAGCGTGCACGTGTCATGACGTTTTTCTCTCCCATCATTAGTCTGAGGTCAAGCGCCAAGGATTCGAACTTTCGACTCTCGGAGTGGGGAACTAATCGACACCATTGGTTCTTCAGTGTAAAATTACGAATGCTTTGCATGATTTTAAATGAAAATATGAATAATCAGTATATGTGCAATTTAAAATTATAATTATACAAGAATCATTGTATTTAATACTCGCACTTTTGTAAAGAAATAATTTTAGACCTTGTGTATTTGGGTTACCAGAGCGGCTAACAAGTGGCAACCTTGGAATATTTTAAACGAAGTCAAATAACTCACCTATGTGTCCCGTATGTTGGAAATTCGTGGGCGCACCGATCATGGACCGGTCTATTCTTCGGCGAGTCCTCTGCGCCTGGGCAGCCGGCTGGTAGCAACACGCGAACCATTGCAGCCAGATTTCACTACCGGTGGTCGCCATTGTAATGTCCACCACACAATTACCTCCTACAATCCTCAAAGAATCACCGATCGGACGGAGTTCGATCAGTCACGATTCGAGCGGTCGAATAATTAATGCGTCAATTAAAGCTGATTTTATTAATGCAGCTAAAACTTGAACCACCAGTTTCAATGTATGTTGTGACGAGTCTTTCAACACGAAATCCGTATTATATAAACAGCACTCTTGATACAATATATTTGTTTCTGATATTTAAAGGCCCCCAATCTAAGGTTGATGCGTCTTCCTCACAGATCTGTTTCCAACTGATAGCGACGCTGGCATGGCTCCGCAGATAAGATCTGAAAATAAAACATAAATATATACATGGAATTCTGAGAAGTGATCTGTTTAATTTTGTTTATCGTGTTTCGGTAATGTTCGCGTCCAGTTAATGGTAATGTGGTAATTACATAACGATAAATATTGTTTACGCATTAAACTTGAATCGAGAATAGAAACAACCTTCGTTTCTTTCACTTAACTAAACATTTTGGAAAGCAATCAATAGTTGCGTTTATGTATGTATTTATTGACACGGTTACATGTTTTTTGAGTATTTAAAACGTAAATTAAATCTAAATGTATACATATGTAAAATACATCTATAATTTTAAATGGGCAATTAGTATGTAACTTTCAGCTATATTCGTTCAATAATAATTTATTTATGACGTTGAGAGCAGAATAATAAAAGGCTAACTTTTTATGTGGTTGAAATTTATGGCTGTAGTTAATGGTAGTTCAGGAAAGTTCCTCAGCTCGCAACAATAATCGCAATATGGAGCAACCAGCACGCTCCATATTATAAGGGCTCTCGAATTCAAAAGGGGAACCTTATCGGCAATCTGCGAGACGACGAGGTGCTCTCAGTCGTGAACATTTACCCACTTAAACACGCCAAACTGTCGCAAGCCATTTCGACACGTACCCCAAAAGAATACGACCTATTTTCGTAATACTTTTTTTTTCAAAGGAAGTGGGAAAACTTGGCACGAGACTCAAGCCTTGCGAAGCATTGAGGAAGTTCGAAAGTTGGCAAAATTCTTTAGTAATTTTTTGCGTCTTGTCTTCTTTGCTGTTCAGGTTTCCACATGTGGGTATTATAACGTATTATGTGTCAAAATTTAAGTTTAATTTGTTTGGAGCTAATTTGGCTATTTTCATATTATAAATATGAATTCAACCATAAAATCAGATAGAAAACTAAATATTACAGCTAATTTTCTCTATTCAATTTACATTGATTTATGACATTTGTTTTACAACACAACCTCTCCTTTCTCTACACAGTGCGTAGAATATCTAGTAGACTAAATCGACTAGAAAGAAGTTTCACTGCGTTTTAATATAAATAATATTTGAATTATAATACTAATCTATGACTTTCTATAATATGAAGTTTCTATAGCAGAATTTTTGAAATTTAAATTATAAAGTAAAACGTTTCGTGTGTGTTTTTATACGTGATTAAATTTAAACCGTTTTAAATCTTATTTTTGTTGGGGTGGCGACGACAAATTAATCAATAGTGCGTCAGCGGAGGCGGATAAAAGAAGACCATCCCGAAAGAAGGTCATCCCGAAAAAACAAGTGAGTTGATGCTGTACATGTTTAATTTTAAATTTTAAAAGTAATCATTCATAGCCATACAGCGCATATGACTTATGAAACAAGGTTAACAGTTGATCATTACAAGACAATGATCAAAAACTTTTGCAATGACGCGTTACAATTGATATTAAGATAGAGTTACAAAATACGATCTCAAGGATCATGTAATCCGAGACCGCACTACTGAGCAATGATAAGATATTTAACAGCTGATAAAGCGGGAGATAGCTCTTACAAATGTGGAGTTCACGCCGCGCAGATACCGCATCGTAAGTAGAGCGCCTCTTGACGCAACTTCATGTGATCTCTGTAGACTATAACGTGAAAATATTTGTTTTATTCTGAACGTAACAAAACGTAACATCACGCCTTTAATCCCGAAGGAATAGGCACACGAGTGTAAAAAACTGCTACGTTTCAACTGTACTAACTGCCTATAAAGAAGATAACGTAATACCCGTTAATTCATATTGTACAGTTATATTACAAACTCCATAGTTTTTGTTCCTACGTGAAGTACACTTGACCACACGTGGTAGAGATGTATCTGACTGAGATACTGTATAACGCAGTAATGCTACATATGTTCATACATACAATACAGCCTCAATTGTTTATTGTACCGTCTGCACAAGAACAGAAACAAAGGATCTTAAGTAGAATAGAGATCCTCTGAACAGAGCTGAAAAACTTCGCTTCAGGCGCCTGAGATAAGTCTTAGTGGTGTTCACAAAGCTAGCAATACTTTAAAGTTTGAGAAAAGTAAAGGTATCGTTTTATTTTGAAAAAAAAAAAAATTTTCCATTCAGTGTCATTATGATGCAATTATCATATTTTTGTTTGTATTTATATAAATTAATACGGTTTTATAGTATATATTGTACATTATGTATTATTAATTTCTTTGTTTGGTGTTAAGCCTGTTTTTTACGAAAGTAACATGAATCAACTAAAAAATTGAAATTAAACAAAAACATTTAAATTTTTTAAGATCTAATAACATATTTCAGTATATAAAAATGAATGTTGTAAATGTTTTGTTTTGCGCAATTTCTTCATAACAGCAAATAATAATAATCATTATTAATCAGATTAAAGATCATTTAATAGAAGACAGTAAAGAAGATTTATTGAATGTTAACAAACTTTAATATACGAATGTTATCAAGTTTAAGCTTTGATTCTTGTGCTATCAAATAAGTCTCTTGATTAGGATGGTGCACAAAAGAACCAATATTATCATTGTTAAAACGTGATAACCGTTATCAGTTGAAAGACATCATTATAAATGATAAATGATTACGTATCGGACATATCGCTTCAAAAATTTCAGTGAACAAAGGCAAGATTAGTAGGTATCAAGGGTTAAAGGAATTTGGAGAAATTATATGTAGGTAACATCACGCCTTTTTTTCTGAGATGGGGTAGGCGAAGAGTTTAGTACTCCGCTTTTCAACAGATACGTTCCATGGAACAGGGGGTGAGTTATGAATCGACGCAAAGGCTATGTTAAGGGGTAATATTAATAATTATTTTCTGGAAAGCTGAGGTGCTTCAGCAAGCAAATTCCGAACCCAAGTTTCTACAACCTTTCATATTTAACATACCACTAATTTATATAAAAAAAGGTATATTTAATTTGATCGTAATTTTGTAGAGTCAAAAACTTCATTTTAAACGTATTATGTGTAAGGCTTCGATCTAATCTTGCAGCAAACAAAGGACTACTAATGGCTTAATAAAAGCTAGACTAGGCAGTCAGTGAATAGACGGTTTGCATGTAGATAAGCTGCTACTTTGCAGGCTTCAAGAGTTAGCTGTTGGAGACGTCTAGGTTTTCTGGTCTTCTTCTAAACTTGCCACGACTTATACAACATAATAATTATAATTAAATGAAGAGAATATAAAATGAAAATACATAATCGAGGAAAGGTGACGGTCTAATACACTCTACCCCTTTGGAGGATACAGGCGTGATGTCATGTACGTATAAAATTAATATACATAAAAATGCTACCAATTAATTAATCATCCAATTTATTGTTTGTACAAATGACTATAAAGCTTGGGTTCGATCACAATCTTTTCATTTGTGTAATTTCTATTAAATAAAGACAACGTTGTGCAATACATGTCATACGTATTACTGCACTAATTTTATCAAATTAATTAAAATGACTTGATTACCGACGTGATGTTACGTTTTACTCGATAATTATCACATTGATTACATTACACGTGAAGTGTCAAAACGACATTTAAATAATTATAATTTAAATGCGCTCTCAAATTAAACTATTCAGAAAGTGCATCCAGCACTTGATCTAAGCGTTATTATATCGCCTAATATATATAAAACAAGTATTATTATAGAGTAGTTCATCTACGGTTAAGTGCAGTAAGATTAAAGTCGCAGTTAACCGAGTGTTGTATATTCAGCGAGAAGCGATCAATTCAAGGACTTGGAAAGCTTAATGAATCATTTCACAGTTAATAACGTAACATTCCGCCTGTAATCCCCGAAGGGGTGGGCAGAGCGGTGTAGTACACCCCCACGTTTCACCAGTAACGTTTAAGTCCCATTGTATAGGTGGTGACTATTGCCATACACCGGGCACAGATCCAGACTCCGAGTCAATATTAAAAATTCTAAATTAGAATAATCCCATAGTAGCCGACCCGGGATTTGAACTCAGGACCTCTCGACCGGCAGTCGCGCTTGCAACCACTCAACCAACGAGGCAGTCTCGTCTTGTTAACAGTTAATAAATAAGTTAATTAAAAAAATTCTATTGAATATTAAGGGGTATTTTATTATCTTTGTTATACTATCACACTAGGTCCCTTACGGGCTAGACAGATGTCAGCGAGTTCTAAGCATATATCCTTAAATATGTATGTAGCTGACGTGCCTATTTCACGTTTTTCACCTTCTTAATTGTTTTTTTATGTATTTTGCTTAAAAAAATATACGAAGGTACTTTGTAGGTACGTAATATATTGGTATCATTTGTGAAGTTACCTTTACTGCGACTATTATATTATACGTATTTGTACATATTTGTAAGTCGATGTGGCGAGACCCTTACTGCGATTATGATATTATAATGTATTGGTGCAAGTCGATGTGACGAGACCCTTACTGCGGCTTTAAAGCTTTACGTCAGCCGGTGAAAGTGGCCGGATCGTTGGAGCTCCGGAGCGAAAGTGATACGCTTAGCTGGTTCCGATATAACTCCTTTGTGAACTGGTCTCAGCATCATCGTAATGTCAGCTAACGAATCTGTTGATCGAAGCCACGTTCAGATAAAACGTAATCGGTGTAACGTTATTGGTTGATGAAGTATGCCGATTGTTTTGTTTGGATATAACCGTTATATACAGTTGATAATAACATTTTTGTACATCAAAGAATTTTATAATATATTTGTTTTACGTGAACGTAACTGGTGAAACGTGAGGTGTACACTTCTGTGCAAACGTCTTCGGGGTTTACAGGCGTGATGTTGCGGTTTATGTTAATTAACGAGCGAAACTGTAAAATTAATTGCCTTAACCTTGAATTCTTGAAAAAACACTGTCTATGTAGAGTATTGTATTGAAATCGTCAACTAAAATTATACGATATGAAATACTGTATGCCAATTATCTGGATTGCTGATAATAGCGAATCGAAATTGGATTTTAATGTAAATGAAATATCCAAGGGTAGAAGTAGCAAGTAACAATGTCGTAATGTATATATAATAAAGTTAGAAGAACGAAGCAGGTACCTAACAACAAGCTTATGAATATGACAATGGGAAAGCGATGCTAAGGCAATTAGGGAACTCAGACAGAGTTTAGTATTGCTTGACATACATCTGTGCCCTCTTTGCTATCTATTAACACAGAAAACAGTATAATAATGCGGTATAATTACCAGTACTGTAAATCAAAACTTGTGTTGATTAATTAATTAGTGTCAATTAAAACGAAAATAATGGAAAGCTATTTCGTTAATTCCGCTCGCACGTCGCAATGTTGTTCTGTTTAAAGATTGTTACGATTTGTCCAATCTTTTTGTACACTCGATGAACAGTTACGGGCTGACACGGTTTTGTTCGTTTCACAATGGATTACGGCTTGACTTTTACGGTTAAAGCGTGCCGAATTCTTTTTTTAACTTTAACCTGTTCTGTAATTGATCGTTACTTTATAAATTCCTTTCGCTGTTTTTTGTGCTCTGTACACTAATTCATAATTATGTTTTTTATGTTGTTGTTTCTATTTTTGGGATTTTAGTTGTTGCCAGTTTTATAACAAAGATTTTTAAAGAGGTACGCGGTAACAGCTTTTTCTTTATTTTTTCGATTACCACTTCTTTTATGGTTAGTTACGGTCTAATTCTCAATCGATTATTGGCTTTATTAGTTCGTTTTCATTTCATTCACGATTTTAAAAAACACCCATAACAATGATATATAAGCAAATGAAATTACATTTATTTACTATTTAAGTCAATGTTTTTCTTGGTAAATTTTAATGTAAGTCGTTATCAATAATGATATTTATATATTTACACACAAAGTGCGTCATTAATGACCTACCACGCATATTAATACTCACACAAAGAGTATTTATACGCTGTGCTCATCGCGTTATCTCCTGCTGAGTGCGTCTCAGAGGTTTGTTCAATCACGAGACACCACCGCGCCAATGTTGACTACTTCTCACATTTCATTGATTTTTTTCTTTGATTTGCTACTAATATTTTCCTATTTTTTAGCATTCTCAGCCTATCCTCAAACAAATTAATAATCTTTTACTAAAGGTGTTATGATAAACAAAACCAATGCTTATTCATATTTATTACTAGCCAGGTATTTGTGACTGGCTTTTAAAAATTATTTAGAATAATAAAATAAAATAAAAATAACATAAGGTTTTCAATGGCGTATTGAATGTGCAAGAAATGAAATTGCGACTATTATAGAAATCAAACGCAAGGCCTCGTGAAATGTTTCCCAATAAGAGACCACATTTCAATATTATCTCATTACTTTGCCGCTAGAGCTGTTAGATTTTGTTAATCCAATACTCTCAATCTTTTATTTTGAGTAACAAATTTTAGACTTGAATTTTCAAAATGTGTAATAAAATGTATATAACAGACACTAGGTGGAATTCTTTAAAACCTTTTTGTTGTAAGACTATTTTGATACTTTTATAGGCGTTATTATCAATTATAGTTATTATCACTGGAACTCTTACTTTTAAATGTCTTAATTTTTGACGTGTTTGGTGTAGGTAGGATGTAGTCCAAGACACATTTTGAGCTGCAGCGCTGAGCCATCAAGTAGATGACTCAAAAACTAACACATATTGTACATATTTTCACAGATCTAGTATAAGTAAATTATAATGAACAAAACTATTGTCTTTAAACAGGGAAGTTAAATGAACTGTGAAAAATTGTAACGCTTGAAATATGACGCCAATTAGGTAAGTCTTGCAACATCTGTCACATGTGTCACCGTGCAACTTAAGAAGACTGGACAGCAAGAACTCAATACCTAAGTTGTAAGTAAAGCCTTACAAGTCCTCCCTTGCTAATTGATTACACATGACTCACGAGTGAACTGATGATTAAACCAGAAGATTCATACTTATGGACACACGTACACAATGTGATGTAAAAACATCTGTCTACCCATCTGTTTATCTGCTTTTATCTCGATAAGTATCAGTCGCATTCCAATGGAGTCTGATATCGTTACTTATTAATATTTTCTTAATATGTTATATAAAAAATAGGTAATATCTACCAAAAATGTCGAGTTCTCATTGATGAGGGAGTTAGAAGGGGTGCATGTATGACGAGAGCGATGAATGTAGAGGTATTTTGAACTTTGTGCTCTTTGCTTACCCGGTGTGGCACCTGGCGTAAAGGCATTTAGGTTATATAAAAATAGCAAAAGAGAAAGCTGTCATTGTACCTCTGTAGCCAACGTTGAACTGTAATCTTAGAACTAGTAGCAGCAATTAAAATTTGTTTGTTAATAAGAGTATTAATCGGCATAAATTATTAATAGGACTATAGGAATAGGACTGTTAGTGCACATTAGTCGTATACAAAAGCTAATCATAATGCTCCTCGGAACTGAGATAATAATATCTAGTCATCTCACGTTACATGTGCACCTCCACCAACGAATCAATCATCTATGACTATAAATAAATGAACTAATTAAAAAATCGAAAGTATTTACAGCTTAATTTTATTAAATAGTTACACAATTCTGTATATAGTTATGTAAGACTAGCCGTTCTTTATTGCGATTCTGACCAGAGTTATGGTAGAACCGTTCGAGTGAGTTTGTAAATCTAGACGACCTAATCAATTTATGAATAAGCTTATTAAATACAAGTCAAATGAAATATAATCCACTTACCGTCTCATATGTGACATCAGTAGACTGAATTTAATCACATTTACAGAGAAGTAAAACAAATCAAGTTTAGTAGAGTTGTGGATTATGTTCTCTACAATGGTACTAAATAATAATAATTGATAGAAACTGGTTTATTTAGTTCATTTAAAATATACTTATTACAAAATTTATATATTGCTTAGTCATAAAAACAGCTTTACACTGCAATTTTACATTACTCTATTCTCTATTTTACCGTTGCGAGGGGTATCGCGAAGTACATCAAGTTAATTTAAACTTCAGTCCACATTAAGAGTTTTCTTGAAACTCTAAGACACGTTCCCCGTGGTACAACTCATGTGTACTGAGAAACATCAGCAACATGAAATAAGCACACAACACGTTCCATATTTAAAAGTGTTGAGTTGAGTGCACACTAAACGCATGTCAGAGGATATTTAAAGGGTATATTATTCTATTTTACACTCCGTTATTTAACGATTTCTTTAAATCGAGCACTTTCTGTACAGTAAGCGAGTATTAGCTACAGAAACATTATGGGTACATTCATTTCTCTTGTCAATTAAATTTTAGGTGTTAAGAGGAATTTTGAAATAAAACGGGGACTATTTTAAAACAAAAATAATCATTTTACCCACAACATTTTTACGTAAAATGTTTTTTTTTTTTTGATTTACATCCAGTGTGAACTCGATCTTACAGTTTTACATAAACGCAAACATGCATCAACCAGAAGCAGTTCTGGAAAATAATTTGCTTTTCCAACTGTGAAACAGTTGCCAGCTTTTAAAGTGGCTTAAATTTGGCAACGATGTTGCGAAACTCGTACACTGCAGTGCCGTTGTCCCCTTATAGTCCGTACCATTGAAGTAATCGTAAAAGTCATTCAAGATTAATGTCCTTTCTAAACTAGTACATGACAGACAGACAGACAAGTGTGCCTGTATTGACAGTATTTTAGAACGTAAACCCAGGATATTTTACCATCTTTAAGGTTGTATATGAATTAAAAGGGATTTTTAATCAGTTCGTGCAACTTGATATTCACTATAATGTTTACATATTTCGTATGATTTGTATTTAAGTATAGCAGTGTCCACCGCGACCTCGCTGCAATCGGCTGAAGCTCATGAAGGACCTCGCACCGGTCCGAATCTATTCGGACTATCCCGTAAATCATACGTGAGTTAAGCCACTCACGAGACATTTAATAGTAAAATAAATATAGTAACTTGAATGATAACTTAACACAGCATAACATACATTCATAGAGATAGACAAAATTCATAGACAAAAAATCTCTAAAATACATTATCTGTAAGTGTCATACGCCGAAAAAAATATTCTCGTGTTCCTGCACGTGAATATAAAGTTCTAGAGTAGACAAAGTGCATTTTTAAGGCAGCTACTGCAAAAGCTTTTAAAAAAGGTCTTAGTTTCAGCCGGGAGAGCAATTTTGACAGGCTCTTGCGCTGTAATCGAGTTCGTGGCCAAAAAGTTTAAAGCCTTTAGGATAGCACATTAATAGATTAATTTATTTCTAAAAAAGGAATTCATATTTTCTTAAAGTTAAATGATAATGATAATAAGATAGAGATACAGATACTATTATAAAACATCGGGATACAGGACGGGGTAAAACCTGCAAAGGCGGAAAGGTTTCCAAATACGAGTATGTGTCATTATCATCGTCATCATCATCATCTTCATCAAACTATTGTAGCCGACTGCTGGAAATAGTTTTCTCCTTATAAACGCTATCAAACCATGCCTTTAGCTTGTTGAGTCCAGCTTCCGCTCTACCCTTTCGCAGATCATCATTCCACTAAACCAAAAATGTCACCCATATATAATTAAATAATACTTTAAGAAAAATATGCATTTACAACATGCTCTATATTTAGAACTCTACATTTAATTTAGAACGTAGTACATACTCTGTATTTAATTTAGAACATAGTTTTTCAACGTTTACACTTGGGCATCAAATTATATATTAATCCAAAACAGTAGTATAGCTCGATCCTAATTCTCCCCACTTGAATTACTTGAAAAGTTTTCACACCGTCACAACAAGAACATCGCGAGGGAGCAATAAATATTTGCACCCCAATATAAACACAGTGAGGTGAAACACCTGACACTGACTCATGTGGTCGGCTGTTTTCGGAACCAGTCGGACAAGTTCGGAACTATGGAACCGCTTGTATTTTAAGAATTGTAAACTTAGGAGACGTCCGGCTGTCTGTCTTTGTGAATGCTGACCGGATGTATATTTTATTTTGAGCTCATTTCAGCATACATTATGCTGATTTAGCTTTATTGTAATAATTGTTTTCATGTGGAGTGCAGGTATGTTCTCTGCGCCAGTATGATTGAGAGTGGATAAAATCAGCGCTGATGGTTGATGTAGGAGCCATAATTGTTCAAAGCCGCCGTAAGTGTAAGACAATAATGAATATTGAAGAAGCGTATGAGGTCGGTAAGAATATATATATTTGGTACTTAGCTTTCTCTGTTTGCCACGTAATCGACCTAGCGTGATGATATAATAATTAATCAGCGCCTTGCACAACTATCAAAGCTTTTAAACATCCCTAAATACAGAAGACGATTCAAAAAGTGTTACGTCATGATTTCGACTATTACGCCCACTATGTTAGATTACCGGCTACTTCCGGTTCGCGGCTCAACATCACTCACTTGGCTTATCGTTTCTAAGTATCAGGACCACAACATTATAAGGTCGTTCAATAATAAGCTCATGATTCTATCTCTATATATAGCAAAGTCTATCAAGTACCTACCTGTTCACATTTTATCAATGTGTTAATATTAAATTCTGATGTAATTTAAGTGAATATGTTGCTGGTGTAGTCACTTAGTACATTCAGAATATATAAAAATCAAATGTACTGGTCTCCATCACTATTAAGGAGATAATGCGGCAATTCTTTTAATGTTTCCAAACCAACAAAAACAATTCTTTCGGCAAAAACACAGCATTAACTCTTATCTTGCAATATCATATCGACATCGTCAGCCTCTGGATGTCCACTGTTGGACATAGGGCTCCCCTAATCGACGCTACTCCTTCCTTATATCATGTCAGGGTTAATCAATTAATAAATACTTCGGCATCTTAGACACGGCACGTTTCAATGGAGTTGGTAAAGTTGGCAGACAGAGTACGTGCCAATCGCGACCTCGACCATACAGTAAGCACCGGTATATTAAATTTTCCACAAAGCTTAAATATAGTAGGCAGCGTAATTCAAATATGGAGCATTGAAGATCATCTGTTCCACCTCAAACTAAGCAGTCCTAAAATAACTGTCAACCGTCATGCCTAGGAAGACCTGGGGGGAAAAGGATGCAAATGTAATTTGCTTCACCAAAATCAATTAGTGAGATAAAATAGATTTAATTTTTTTTAACATTCCTATTACACTACGAGTACTATCGTACGTACAAGTAGGACTGAGTGGCATAATACGTAGGGCGATCGGCGTATATTTATCACGTAGAAAAAATATATGAGCGATTTGGATGTCTCACTAGATTATGCGGGTTAATTGATCCGTATTGACGCCGCCGCCGGCCCTGACGGTACAGGAAGTTTATTCCGTATGCATTATCAACCGTTTGAAATACAATGATAAAAAGTAATTCTATACGCTCGCCGCAGAATAGGCGTACGTACATAGAGTTGCTTCCTTATTTTGTAATGTAAACGTGTATTGAAATTTTATACACGAACAGCGCCATCTATTAGCGCATTATAGTACCAAAAGTAAGATAACATAATAATATGTACTTTACGCTGTGTAGACGTGAGAGGCGTAATGTTAGTGTTTTCGAAACTTATTAAACTTCTACTAATATTTAAGAATACAATAAGTAAGTAATTACTATATTTGTAGACATGTAAATATAGGATACATTTGATACCTACGTGAATTATAACAGGTTTGTCATTTGAGCTTGTACCTAAATCAATTATGCTAACTAATATCTACCTAATACCTACTGTAGAAGCCATTTAATAAATACATCACGTACCTATAAAGACAACGGAATTCCAAGGCTTTAAGCTGATCCACAAGACATTAACGTGTGCTGTATTTATAAATAAAACTAAATGCAAAAACCGAGGATTAAATGATGAAGATTCTTTGTTCCCATTTCAATCAAATGTTATGCGCCGTTTTGGCGGTTGAGGTAATTTAAAATAATAGTGACAATGAAACAACAAATTCAATGTTACAGCCAGTGGTAAGCAGAGGTGTGCGACGAGATTTGAATTGAGGGCTTTCGAAAGGGGGAGGATGAATGCTAAATCACTGCTATAAGTGCGTATATTTACGTAATATATTATATATTGAAGCCCTTTATACATAAACAAAGAAATATTATGGATAGTTACATAATATGGCAAAGGTACCAAGGCTACCATTATATTCATAGCTATAAAAATGTAATGGCGTTTAGCGGATAAACACCATTAATCTATGCCTATGAGTGCCATCATAAAAACCTCTAATTGGACTGGGCTTGGCCTCATGGAATAGCCGAAAAAGCTTTTACATTAATTCACCATAAGTAATGTTGCCATTGTTTAGTTGTATGAAATTCCTAACACAATAATTGTGTACAGAAAAAATATTTAAGTAAGTATGGCAATTGTAGATATATTTGAAATATTGGTAAGATAAAATATTGTTTCAATTAAAGTTACAAAAAGATAAAGTAAGGTGATGGTATATTAATAATTATTATTATTACGTAAATGTATTACTAATGTAAAAATTATACGGTTAGTCTTTTCTTATCTTAAAAATAATAATAATCATAATAATAATAATTATTATTTTTGAATAGGCTAACAGACTTTATTAATCGATATGTACGCTAAAAAATACCAACCATTGTCAATGCCAATACTGTCTGACTTGCATATTTCAGTTACTTTCACGATACCGTACGACGTTCTATTGTGGGGGAATGTGGCCGACATTGGCATAATATTTTGCGGAAAAGGATTATCCGTGCAATTTGTAATTGAGAATGCAAGACATTTTTGCATGTTTTTTTTAAGTTTAAAAAAGCAAACCGGTGAAACAAGTCATTATACGTACAAACGTTTATTATGAAACCAAGGACTATTGAAATGACGAAAAGACATGAGAAAAAAGTACATATTTTTACCAAGCTATGTGTAAACTCCGTGTCAACCCTTTAGCAAGCCACTGCTAGCCATAGGTCCCTTATTTGCAAGGGAAGGATTAAAACCCTAATCCGAAACACTGGCTGAGAGTGGTTTAACGGACTCCTATCCCAGATGATAATTTTGAAATTCAATTGGCAAGTAGATGACCGCGTGATGATATTGCCACGACCAATAAATTAAGTCTTTTGCTTATCGAAGGACCAAAGCCAAACTGTAATATGGACTCTTGCTCATCGGTCGCATTCAGACAATAGTATAGGCGTGATGATAATTAAATAACGAAGATAGACACTCACGATACATACAAACTTTTTATTTCAGGGAAAACCCTTCTCTTAATACTAATATTATACTCAATAATAATATTCATAGAAATCATAATTGATATACTACAGTCTATAATCAAATTAGTTCCGTGAAAGTTAGGGAATTATGTGTACCTATTTCTTTAAGAATAAACTAGTAATTCGTGGTTTAAAAAAGTTAATTATAATAATCGATCCATTTATCATACTACTGTTGGAATATGGGTCTCCTCCCATATTTAGAGGGTTAAGGCCGTAGTCTGCCGCGCTGTACAAGTGCAGGTTGGCAGACTTCACACACCTTAGAATTTTTTTTTTATAAATTCTAACGTGTGCAGGTTTCCTCACGATGCTTTCCTTCACCCTTAGCAAGTGATATTTATAGTTAGCAAGTGATCATTCGCGATTAGCTAATTTTAAATTTTAATAGTCTTATAAATAGCCCCACGTTTAGTGTATTTTATTGTGTGTATATCAGTAAGTCTGACTGTCCGTTTGTCATAAATCTTGTAAGTATGTATAACTGTCATAAAAATGCATTAAGTGGAATATAGAACAATTCGAGAACTTTCGTTAAATACTTGCACAACTTAAAATGTACATATATTGTTAATATATTAAAACATACATATATTGTCACGCCAATTTCTCAGAGTTAGACAAATATTAGGGATTTCAACCTGCAGTTGAAGTTAAGTATATTACATGAAAAATCATTACCTCTCTCAATTATTGTGTAAACTTAAATAATTATATTGATAGTTACCCATTATTGCTCAATCGGTGAACTAATTCTTTCATTACGATATAGTTTATCGATACAAAGAACCTGCCGCTAATAGTATTGTTTCGAAAGTCATGATAGCATCTGAGGTTCAATGTAACAATCGTACTTTAGTTTATGTCAGTCATTTGAATTTCAACCATATGACCTTGAGCGTAAGGTTTTATTTTATGTAGATTTCATGACTAGACTTTGAAAAATGTATTACATACAGTTACGTTAAAGTCCCACAATGGAATAGTTGGTGAGCCTATTTCCGTACACCGAGCGCACATTCAGACTTCGAGTCACGACTAGAAATTCTAAATTAGAAAAATCTAATAGTACCCGACCCGGGATTTGAGCCCGGGACCTCCAGATCGGCAGCCGCGCATGCAACCACTCGACCAACGAGGCAGTCAGTAATTTAAATTATATCTATAATTACAAAAACCCAATAAGATAGCAAAGTCAATGTCAAATTATATGTACATAATATGTCGATTTAGCTAAATTAATTAATTTAATCATGTCAATAGATAAAATGATAAAATGTCAAAATAATAAAATGTTACTTTGTATAATAGAATTTCATAATTATAAATTCATGAAATAATTAAAAGCATGCATAAATTGATAAAATAATCGAGATGCATGAGTATCTGATCTAGTTCATGAAACTAAGCCGATATTAGCAATCTTGACGAGCATATGCTCGATTTTGTTAAAGGCACCAAAATAAATGAATGAACTTTTTGGCTGAAATAATTGGAATTCAGGTCGGTTTTAGTTTCAACAATAGGCTATGATGACGCACTTGAAATAATTGTTGTTAATATATGGGCAATTCTAATATTACTAAAGGAAATATAATTCATACTCCAGTATGCTCGTACAAAAATCAATAATACTCCACGATAAGGTCGGATAACGCTTGCGTCAGATCAATTCATTCGTCACTAATGAATGCGTTTGATCGAACAACTTTAGCTATTATAGCTTTCAAGTTTCAAAGACACCTTGTTTCATTAATAATTTTAAATCTCGAATACGGATGTAGTGAGGACAAGGCGCAAATATCTATAGTAGTGGACTCTAGAATCTATGTATGTGGTATTATCCCGCGGTGAATCCCACAGGAATTATATAAACTGATGATGACAAACTAGTAAAAATACATCCAATGTAGAGTAATACACATCTTCATGATGTAGAGCTATTATAGTAGAGGTGCTTTATTGAGTAATCAGTTTGGAGAATCGCCCAATATTCACTGAACAATCACAGGTACATCCCAAAGGAATTGCATTCGGAGTCTTATAAATAGATTCTAAACATGACCCTTATTAGAATTAGTTAGTGGGATTATGCGTTTATCCGTTTACCCTTTTTAGTTCCACAGTATCAAGGTGCATAATGAAGCAGATTAAGAGTTACTCAAGCTATTGTCTCGATAATACTATATTGTGGGATTTAGATACTGCGCTTGTCGTATCACAGGTGATTAGCTAAGCGAGAAAGAAACGAATACGCGCTTAAGGTTCAGCTGTGGTGTCATTGTACCTGTTTATATAGGAGCAATGTTATGCGCTGTTGTCTAGTAGGTAAGATATAATTGTTCCTCTCCAATGGTGTAGGGTTCACATCCTGATTTGCACTTCTTGTCACTCTCATTGTAAGGTGTTCAATATAATATTGCGGCCAATGCTTTGCTGCATACAATATAATATTGCCCCATTTTGCTCCATATGCTATGAGTTTCATATCATCTATTGCATACGTTTATTTTTCCCCCTAATTCTCCTGGCTCTTACAAAAAAGTTATCTGATAGAGATCGCTGTTGTATATTTTTTCATCTACGCTTTATATTGTTTTGGTTTTACTACAACATTTTTTGGTTTACAGTATAGAATATTTGTATTGCTTATTTAAAAAAATGATTTCTGATTTTGTAAACTGATTTGATAACATAATTAGATAGCTATTAAATTCTTTAATAAAGATAAAAAAAACCCAAATCTACAAATGATACCAAAACACTTAAACATCACCTTTCTTAGATTTTTGATTATAATTCCGACATTTTTTTGATTTAATTTGATTTGTTAATCATTTTCAGTTTGCAATTTCATCGCTGGTGGTGAGTACAGGGGATGCGATATGCACTTATTCGTGAGAGCCTTTTTTTGTTAAACAGAACAATGATACCATTGTTCGGTGTTTATCAAAAGACCCCGAAGTGAATGCGATGAAAATGCAATGAACGTGGCGTACTTGGTATTAGAATTTATGAAACTAAAAAACTTGATGGTAGAAACTCTTATTCGGTGTTTGTTGGCGGAAAGACCGCGACCAATTACCAACATGCCCTAAGACTGAGCAGTGTTGCATGCTTTAATGCGTTCCGGTTTGTTGGATGTGGTAGGCAGTCAGACTGTTATAAAACGATTCCATTTGCTCCCGTATTTTTAATTATATTTAAGTTTTCTTCAACATTTGTTAATGTAAGCATTTATGTACCATAATTTTTTTCTCATTGCATGATAGGATTCCAATCCATATTAAGAAGTTGTCATGCCTGGCTGTAAAAGTTTTACGACTCACAATTGACTTTTTTCGGTATATTTTTAAACAACCAATGCACCTCCAATAACATGACTTTAATACAAGGTTATTGTTCTCTGAGACAATTGAAGGAGTGTTAACAAAAGCTAGCAGGAAAGAAATAATATCACGTAAAAATAACAAAGTATTTGTATATGTAAGATTACGTAGGTATATTATGAAATTATAACTATATGAAATACATATTGTTTAATGAATGCTTGTAGAATAGGATTATTATTACGTCTGATCATGCACGTGCTATACCAGAACGTGCTTTGACAGTGTATTTTCCCGCCGTTTTTCAAGAATCGGCCATCTTTGTGCCTCGGATGTACCTCAGAAGGAAGTTACGCTATGGCGTGCGTAAAGAGAACCAAAGTCAAGGAAATAAAAGGTGATGAAGAGAGATTTGGCATTTATGTCATTACGACAGTCATAAAGGTTTTTGTGAAATAAAAGTATGACATTTTAATTTTTATGTACATATGTAGTTTAAAAAAAATTCCCCTTAATAAACGGATTGCGTGAGGACACACCTCAGAGGTAACCTGTTGATTTACCATATGTGTGCACGAATATGGAACATAGGAAACATGCCTCGATTTTAGATTAGATTTTGATAAAATAGATTTTTCAAAGCACTTCCATCATAAAGAAATCTTAAGAAATTCGTAAATCAATTGCCATCACAATAACAATAGGAGAATATATCTAAAATATATTTGCTGAATAAAAAAGCAATATTTTGAAAGTAGCCAATTTACACGTAAAAACAAACATAATTATCATTGTTGTTTATACAATTCTTATATAAACCAAACGAATCTGGTTGTCTCACTTCAAGACTAGTAAGACCTCCCAGATTTGTGTCGATCGATCTAGATCCCAGGCACTTCTTAAAGTGAAGGGCATAAAATGTTTCATTATGATTTATAGATGTGTACGTGATTACTAGGAAGTAACGATTCATAGAGCTCCACACTGGGAGCACCGTCTTGCGCTAAATGGGGCGTGATAACATTCAATTTTACGAATAGATTGCTAGAACATTCGACTGCTTGATCGAGTATCGTAGAAAAACTTGATTTGATATTTTATGCCACGTTTATTCACTGGTAATGTAACGTTTGAGTCACTAATGTGGTGTATAGGTCAATAACGCTGTTTTGCTGAGTATGCGGTGAGTGTTTTCTTATAATAAACGATGACAAAGTCTAAAACAAAGGCGCTACTTTGGTGGGCTTTAATTCTCCTACGTTCGAGACTTGATCATGGGGCATTAGGTTTAAGACATTTTATCAGATGAGTATATAGATATACCTAATATATGAGTATGTACATTGTTGTCTTCTGATTTATAGGTTCAGATCAATATATTTACAAAAGCAGACAGCTGAGCAGACGAAACGAAGTGAACTGGAACTCATTGTCAGGACATACTTGCTGCACCTTCAAAGCTTGAACACAACAATGCAAGTTGTGCTGTTTAACAGCATTGGTGCATGGTGCATTACACGTCCTCATTCTCATCAAACAATTCTCAAAGGATCGTACATTCGCTTATTAATTAAATTAATTAACAATAATAAGTCACTTTGCTACATATGTAAGATATAAACAATTAAGATAGCCCAATGTGGTATAAAACTGTAGATATCATCGTTAGCTCGTAGACAGATTAAAGTGCAGGCAGTCTGAGAGATAGCCGAGTGTCATCTTGTTTGTGCGGCGCTGAAGTGCTACGCGGTGTCGCAGCTCTCAGGAAAATACTTAGGATACTCGGCGTACTTCTATGATAATATATTTTTCGGGATATATGCTAAAGGATTTATATGTAAAAGAAACTTGTTTTTGAAAAACTATTTCATAACATTGTAAATGTTATCTATTACCTATGAAAACGATATATTAATAGGTTAAAATCAGTTTCAGATGCGACCGTTTCAGGGCGGTGTGGACTTAGGAGGAAAAATCGCATTAACCCGAAACTACACAGGTTATCACGAAAGAATTCACGTCGATTAAACCGGTACATTTAATAATATTTCAAAAATATCCCAAATTTTGTCTTGTACGTAACGTTATATCAAGCGTGTAATCCCTGAAGGCAGAGGCATGTAGTACCTACACCTGCCACGTTTCATCACTTAATTAATTTTGTCTTCTTACCCTTTATAGGTTTGTCATCAGCCTCTAGATGTCCACTGCTGGACACAGCCCTTCCTAAATTGGTGCTACTCCTTCCGGGGGATGCAATAATCTCCGGCAGAGATCGAACTGCCATAAACGACGACTTCTTACAGGTTAATCCTAAATAATAGGTTGAAGAAAGTGGCAGTCACATTTTAAACGACGCCTGGTCACTCTAGCGTGGTGTGTATGTAGCGAAACGATGTGCGTGCTCTCCGCTGCCGCTCAGACGACGTTGAGCCGTTGAGTCATTAATGTAAACATAGATAAGGCTCCTTATAGCACGGCTAGGAAATGTTTACGACGGATTTATCAACACTCACAGCTTCAATTTTACTCATACTTATAGCTCGTATTGTATGGCAATTCGTATGATAATTGGGACTTCCTGCTAAAGAACCTCTCTTTGAAAAAGATGACTCTAATACTTGATGTAACCCCTCTGTTATTGTGTACGCGCGGATGCATGTGGGTTGGAGATAATCTGATACTTTCATATTTATTCGGATAGCTTCGGAGTCTTTCTATGTGGAAGGGTCTCGTCGCACGCAGCCCTCGTCGGAAGCGAGCCGACAGGATAAAAACCGAATTAGCATTATATAACAACAAGTGAAGAATTCTTTATTAATATGATATAAAATACACATATGTATCTATATTGTAATAAATTGTCATCACATATCGTTTACACATATCATCGTCGAATCATTAGACCAGATCATTCATAACTCATATTTTCTCTACTGTAAAAGTATCATCAAAAACATTTAAACTAAGAATTAAACATTTCTGTTTATTCCTTCAACTTTTGCGTAACATATTCTTGCGTAAAATATCTTGTGTTTCAATTTTTTGAGTCTTTTTGATAACCATAGAGCCAAAATGTATTCTCAAATCAATACAACATAACTTATGCAATGTATTTTTGCATGTGTATATCAACTCACTAAACTTAGTATACAATATTGATAAGTGTTACCAGTCGCCGATTCCCCGCAAGGTGGGTATTCTGGTCGTGAGATATATTTAGCGTGAGTACTGGTAACCCTGATTACTGACCTGCAAGTGGAGCGTGCTCGGTGCCAGCGAGCGCACCCTGCAGAGGGTTTTATATTTAAAACTGAACCCGAACTGAGATATCATTTGGTATATTAATAAACGACATTTTATCTGTTGCTAATATTAAGCAGTACTGGGTTTAAATTCTGGTGTCACCTATTTATGAATATGGGCGTTTTGAAGATCAGTTGGTGTAACGGTGAAGTAAAACATTGTGATGAAACCTGCCCACTATAGAGTTCTCCGTAGTGTTTTCTAAGGCGTACGAAGTTTTCTATTCGCTAGCGTGTTAGCATATATATTATTTAAAAAATCACAATTAACCATTTGTAATTGCACCTGTAAGATAAATAAATATATTTAGTGTTTTTCAGCTAATCTTGTCTTGAATATATTTAATAAGCATAAATTAGCATTTTTATTAGACATTATCTATGACGGTATGGATATAGATTGGTTGAAATATTTAGTATATAAGTATTATTATATGCCGCATATTGTCCGTGAATAAATGATTTTATCGTTCTTCCTTTCATTTAAGGCTTACACTGGTGGCTCACTAGATAAACGAAGCTTGTAGACACTTAAATAGGCATAAAATAAACTAAAATAGGCATAAAATAAACTAAAATAGGCATAAAATAAACTAAAATAGGCATAAAATGAACAAAACTAATCCCGCATAAAATGAAAAGCAAATTTATAATCAAATGCTTATCGATCAATTTAATTACATGGTTGTATGGTTGGAGTATCAATCTCACAACTTTTTGTTTTTAATTAGTACTTGACTAAAAGTAAAACACATCAACGGCCAGTTTCGTATACAGTCATCTTTCAGATATTCACGCGAACAAAACAAACACAGTTTCTGGAGCGCTCGGGCGAACAGGAGGCGGTTGCCATGACAACCGGCGCAGATGTCTATTTCCGTCGAGCGCTTTGATCTCGCAACAGAATTCCACGCGGCGAATATTTCGACATGTAATGCACATTTAGATCGTAGATCGGGTCAATTGTACGTCCAGTTTCATATCGGGCCAATTTTAGAACTATGTAGGTACTAAAATTGTAAATACTAGACGCCTAGACAGTTTTCTTCTTCTTGTAGGTTTTTTGGAAGCCATACCATTTAGCATTAAGTCCCCCTACATTATGAATAAAGCCCAACCAAGGATAAATAAATATCGTAAAAAAGATTAAGCTAAACATTATAATTATATCGTCACACCAAAACCCTTACAGATAGGAGGAGTGTACACGGTACATCTATTCTTTCAGTCTGACATGCTTCTTCTACATTCATATTTCTCCTGACAAATGCACGCCGTTTTAGGGGATTTTTGTCTCATTTATAAACATTATACATATAAGTATTAAACTTATTTGCTGAAGGCTAAAGTGCAATAAACTGGAGAAAAGCAAAACATTGCTTTTAGTGTATTATTTGCATAATTTAAGTTAAATTTGCTATATATAGACAAATCTTAATATTAAATATTTTTGCTTAAATAAGCCACGTATCCGTATTACTGTGTAAAGCACCCGACGCTTGCTTGATATTGGTCGTGTAACCATGCTAGACAGATTGCTACCCTTAAAGGAGGGACTTTGATGTTCGCGTGTCAGTATACCCGTGCTTTTTAAACTGGAACACCGAGTCAAGCATTACCCTCAATAGTAACGGGGGCAAGAAACATTCAGAACATCGCAAAATCTGGATTTATGGGCGAAAACATAAATTCATTTACACCTTTTTACGCTCGCTATTTGCCATTGTAGAAAATGAGGGTAGTTATGGAAATATTTTTATTTTGAAATATAAAATGCAATTTTATGCTATTTTAAATAATCTGACTGAAAAAGTCGCTTACATGTGAGACGTTAAACAGATTAAGCTCAGTTTTTTAACTTTCTAATGATCCGAAGAATATAAATGAGCGGAACTACTATGCTTTTGTGCTTCTTTTTTTAAATTTAATAGATAACTGGTTTCGTTGTGAATCTTCATTTGACCCGAATTAACGGAGCTTTTTAACTGGCTGTGTCTATTGTTATTTCAATTGAGTCAAATCTGTTTTGTAAATTTTTGAATGATTGCAGTTTCACGTTTGCAATCATTTATAACGAGTCGTCAAGCTGCGCTTAAAAATCGAACGTAATTCATTACTTTTTATGTTTGAATATTATTAAGATTCTCAAGATAAAGAGGTGTTGCTACAAAATTTTTGCTTCTTGTTACAGTCTGACCAAAGACGATTAAGTATGAGTCCGAGATTAAAGTATGAACGTAAACAATGAATGTTTTTATACTATTTAATAATTTTGTTACACATCATATTATGAGTAAAATTTTACCTGTTTGCATTTGCATAGAGAAGAGTGTATAGGAAGTGTAACTGTGACAAATCTCATCCTTTTTCATGGGCGCCAAATGTTTAAAAAGAGGTACAAAGTTTTGACTTATAAATGGTCAAACTTTTAAAATGGTAAAGGCATATTTAATGCGTATCACCCTTACATATACTGTATGTACTTGTCATCACAAAGATTGGGTAAGGGAGATTGACAACCATGACCCCGTGGTCAGCGGTCAGATTCATAAACAACATCCAACGAACCAGTCAAAATTAATGCATCACTCCAATCGTTTTTTATTTGCTCTAGAGATAATATTTTAGGTTCTTTGATGCAGAAATATGACGACAATCCTTTGATATAGTTTATTTAATATCTTTTCTGTGAACGGAAGCGGCGCAGATCTATTTATTTAAAAATAACTTAATGTTCTTTAAACATATCCAATTTTACTAAAAGTATGTAAAATATACGTATGTACAGTATGTAAGTATATTTAACATTGTTTTACATTTACATTTTACATTGGGCTACATCCAATTCTTATAGAAATACTGTGGTATAAAAATACAATATCACTGGCAATACTGAGATATAAAAAGACAATATCAATCAGACGCTAATTGGCTTTACTCGATTGATTTATTTTTGTGTAAAACATAACAATTAAATTTAACAGTAAGCTATAAAAGCTAACTATTCCATTTCCGATTAGGTTTTGCATTAAAAATACATAGAGAAATAATGAAAATGACTATTGTGTCCTTGAGAAATTTAACATAATATCACGCCAGTATTTCCCTGACAGGATAGACAGAGGAGCGTAGAACACTCCAACTACTAACCATTTATGTTATACGTCCCACCATGGAATAGGGATAGAACCGATGACCACACCGGGCACGAATCTAGATTCCATGTCTGGGTAATGTAATTATATAAGTTTATTAATATGTAACATTATAATATACAAGGAAAATATTACCTGTGAGTACATTTTACATGAAGAACACTTGTTTGTATGTGGCGCGATGTGTGGTTTTGTAAAATGAGAACCAACAGCCGCATTAAGAGATCTGGTGGACAATATTGATTTTCACTTGCATTATTATTATCACAACATCACGCTTGTATTACCCCGAAACGGTATGCCGGAAAGATGTAACATCACGCCTGTAATCCCCGAAGGGGTAGGCAGAGGGGTGTAGAACACTTCGTTTCACCAGGTACGTCTACGTCTCACAATGTAATAGGTGGTGGTAAGCCTATGGCTGCCATACTCGGTATGCGGAGGAGTACAGTAACCCCACTTTTCACCAGTCCTACGTTTCTATGATACGTCTCTATGAATATGAAATCCAACTTAGGGAAACGAATATCTCTATTCATAAGCTGTCGTCAAAACTTTCCTTTTAGTCGTTTAAAAATCTCAAAATGTTCCTTTAATGTCGTTTTAAAACCTCAAAATGTTCGTTTAATGTCGTTTATAAACCTCAAAATGTTCCTTTAATGTCATTTGAAAATCATTGTCACGTATTTTCCACCCAATAAATAAAGCGGAGAAAATGAAAAGACACATACGCGTAATTTATTAAGGTCCGTATATTTTAACAATTGTGTTACCCATCAGATAGCTGTGTCAGTACACGATTTACGGCTTGTAATATTTTCTATTGTAAACAGTGAACAAGAGGTTATAAAAAGGAACTGTCATACATAACTTACGTCGCCAGGG
>DWME01000311.1:0-36653 GCA_018244795.1 Parelbella ahira ahira | reverse complement strand
TAACTGGTGAAACGTGGGAGTGTATTACACTCCTCTGCCTACCCCTTCGGGGATTACAGGCGTGATGTTACGTTATTTTTGTGATATTAAGCCTTTTTAGTCGACACATCACTTGCTGTAAAAGTAAAGGAATAACATTGTTCTGAAATCTACCCTTTAAAGTTCTGAATAGTTTTTTGAGCCGCGTGAAGTCTACTAATGCGCACATACCCAGGGTGGTAGAGAACCTTAACATTTCTCATTCTGAGTGGAGATTCCTGTCCTGTAAGGATGATGAATTACTTTAAAAATTATTGAAGTTTTATCATTCACTATAGCTCAATGGTCTCGGAAATTTCACTACCGACATTTACTTCATTATCATCGGCCTGCTTCCCTTCACTGTTGGATTTAATTTTTTCTAGTTTGAATTACTTAAGTATCGCTACATGTAATACTTTTTAATTAAATGAAAATAAAATTTGAACACTACTTAGATATTTATAAAAATAATCGTACTTGTTTCGTACGACTATGTAGGTATTGTTTTGATGAAAACTGTATTATAATTATTACTTTCTTAACTCGATTGCTTTTCTATGTTTACATGATATATAAGTCATTAATAAAAACATACTATGTAGGTACGCTTTAAAAATTTCTTCACTGTATAATGTATACGCCGCCGCTCTCGATTGATATTGATTACTTACCTTTTTTAAACGAATTCAGGAAATAAATAGCGATACTGGAAAGAAATATGATTAGACAGCAGTGGAGGTGAGGTAAGGTAAGGTAAATTCAAACGCTGTTGAGAAAACTACAGATTATAGCCTTCACTCTACTTTGAGAGATATGTGTTCTAGTGGAACAATAAAACTGTTCATAATGTTGACAATGATGGTGAAATTAGATTCCTGTGTTTTACCAGTTACCAGATCTTATTCAACAATCGTAGGAAAAATGGCGGGATGTCAAATGTCAAATTAACAATGAATTTGCCAACAACTATCATTTATTGTAGTGGACTTTGTCTTTTGATCAAAAGAACTCGTGCTGTCTTCTCTGTGACATTAGAATCTTTGTACTATTTAAAATTGAATGAATATGATGTCACATAGTATACACATCTTTACGGTAAATGGAAAAACATGTAACGTTAAACTATCACATGAAATTTGATAGATTTCCATTGTTATAAAAAGGAAAGTACTTGCAAAGTCTTGAGAAAAGTTGCTAAAAATCGTCAGAAAAATATAATATATTCGCAGTCATAATTGTTTTTCATTATAATTTCATCAACGAGCTCAATTTCGTATATATTTGGTAGGCATCTTTTTATGCCAGTTGTATGATGTCAAAAGCAGTAGCCAGTTCAGTCCACAAGGACCTGTATTCAGTTTTAAATAAGTTGATGGTTAATTAATATTCATGAAGAATTTTATTTCTTACTGATTTTCTTTATTTTTTGTGAATTATCAACCGAAATTAATATTTCGACGTTTCCGAAAAGATGTGGCTGCTATGACGTTCGTAATATCTGAATCTCTATATCAACGAAATATACTGTCTTTTATAAATGTGTTTGTTTTATTCTTTGACTATCCTTTGTATATATTGTCTATGGCAAAAAGAAGAGATAATATTATATACGTCCTAGGTGGTTGAAAATCAATCAAAAATAAATTACATAGTACTTTTATTGAATGTCCATAACAAATAAAAAATTATATATTTATTTAACTATTCCAATTATAATTTAGACTATATTTATCATAACAGATGTTCCAATTCGATAGTATAGTCAATGTCAATGGTACAAATGTCAATGTAGTAAAATTAATCAATTAAACTGGCTGCCTCGTTGGTCGAGCGGTTGCAAGCGTGACTGCCGATCGGGAGATCCTGGGTTCAAATGCCGGGCCGGGTGTCGTTGTATTTTTATAATATAGAATTTTTAGTAGTGACTCGGAGTCTGCACCTGTGCCCGGTGTAGGGCAATAGGCTCACCTACTATTCCATGGGGTTTAAACGTGAGTGACTACACTACTCTGCCTATCCCTTCGGGGATTACAGGCGTGATGTTACGGTGATAAAGAATCGTAAAATAAGAGCGTATCTAATATCAAGTTATAAAAATATTGACAAAAAGAATAATTAATGTTTTTCCGCTAGGTAAATCTTTTATTTACTTCGCGGACATAATCTTGAGATGTTCGCTGGATTTGAATTTGTTTCTTGTTTATGATGTCCGATCCTCACATCGTCAGAAATATTACGAGCATTTTATACTCTGTTTCTAAAAAAAATTACAAAAAGGTTTTAAAAACTATATACGTTTTAACTCAGTGGTGTATCAAATCAGAATATGGTATCTAAAAAAGATTTTTTTATTTAAAATTTTCCAAGAGCCGCTAACATAATATAAACAATTTTCGTTAGACATGTACGAGTGAATTAAAAAACTAAGATATTGTTAGTATGCGATTAAAAAAACCCACTCGAACGTGTTATATAAGCTTCTGTCCGGTTAAAGGAGATGATGTTAGTTGATGCTAGTCTGTTTCATTGGGTCGAGTGGCCCCCGAGTCACAGGGCGGCGCCCGCCCAAGCACACTTCGGCGTACTCGAATTCTCCGCTTATTAATACCTATCGAACACGACGTCGCGAAATTACACTCTATCTAGATACGTTACAGGGTATTTTCCTGTAACTGTAAAATATTGTGCTGAAAATATAAAATTGTACGCAGTTTAGTGTATTGAATCGCATACGTTTTTCTTCGAGTTCCATGAAATATCAATGATTGGATGGCTTAAATGGAAAATTATATTGGCGAGAGTAGATATGAATTTACTCTATTTAATTTTCAAGCGTGGGAACATTTTAAACGATATGTACCTACCTACTGAAGTTTAAACAGTGTATAGTGTGGTCTTTGTGCAGAGTAATTGCAAGCGGTCAAACTTTTTTATTATCTAATGGTTAGTTATTTTAAGAAACGACTAAACGTCAGTGTACTGTACAACTTTTGTGTTAAATTTTTAACTTCCACTGTTAGATGCGTATGGTAAATACATTTACGATTTGAACGTTAAAATAGATTTAGCCTAACTAGATAATTACTTTTATCAATAATGTTTAGTCTGCCTGGTTAATCAAGTGGCTCCAAGCGAATTCTTAGCAACAGGTTCTGGGTTCGATTCCCGATGCACGCAAAGCATTATTATCTACGCTTTTCTAATTTGAAATTCTCAGTAATGGCACGGGATCCGGATTTTTGCAATGAGCTCACCCCCTATTCGCTTACAATAATATAAATTATCATCTCCGGCCTGTCTCAGTTCACTGCCCAACCTAGGCTTTCTCCTGTAGCGCCGTACCGTCCTGTCTTCTAATATATTATGTAATATAACTCTTTATATAATGTATAGCTTCAAATCTCTTTACGTCCCACTGCCGAACAAAACGCAATATTAACAAAACTATATTTACTCTGCAATCTATTCACAAATTTGACAGTAGCCAACATAGTTTCCTCAACGTACAAAATGTTCAGACATTTTAACTTGAAATGAGAAAAATTTTTGAACTCGCAGACTGGGAAAGAATGAACTATAGCAATATGTTGGACACTTTATTACACTGTAACGTACAGGACACTGTACCGGACGTTTCTATTTAATAAAACGGGTTTTTAACCTAAACATACTAAACACAACGCCTGTATCAAGCCGAAGGGGTAGACAGAGGAGTGTAGTATACCCCTCCTTTCAGAATTTAACTACAAATATAAATTTCTAATTGTCTATATTGCATATAGAGTTAAATACGTAAGTACAACAAATACTCAACACCCAAATAATGTTCCCGTTTTGGGAACTAACCAACAACCGTTCAGTAGTCGGTTAAATCAAAATCTATAATCATTTATTATACTTAGCGTAAGAAAATCCTAAATACGCAGATCTTTTACATAAAACATAGAGTCGTATATACCTATATTGTGCATGCGTTACACTCGTTAAGTCGGAAGACAGGGTATTTTCTATGCCGCCATTAGTCAAATGTTAGTTTTCGGTACCGGTTTGATGTGCTAATGTGCTCGTCGGCGTCAATAATTTGTCTCTTAGTCGGAAGTGTCGGTACCGCACGCACGCTGGGGTTCATGCTAATCATTTTGATAGCCGGCTTACGCTTTTAATTAAAGTGTCTACTCTCTATTAAATCAGCACGAGCTCATCTATGGAGGCTATATACGACTTGTATAATATTTCTATCTATATATAATATGTATATATTTCTTGCTGTTTATATCTTTTTAAATTACTTTATCTTTCCATTTATAATGATGAATTTGATATAAGTATGTTTTGTCGGAATGCACGTTTGAGATGTCTAGTTTCTATTAATGTAAAAGTACATTATGTTAGGTATTTGTGGAATATACAGATTTTGCAAAACTTCTAATATGTAATTACTTGTTATCCCAAATTCAGCATTCAGGGCTTAAGTTACTTAATTAGTTAAAGCATTTTTTTAGTGATAAACTCTACCTTTCAACCTTCCTCACTTATAAAATAAGTTCTCATTATTATTCATTTTAACTAGTATTCATTAACTGCAAATATATCTCTGTCGATGGTAGAAAATTTGGTATTTTTTAAAACTCATAAATATATTTTCTAATACCAGTAGCTGCCAGTCTCATTCAATTAATTCAAGGTATTTAATGCTCTTTAATACTTTTATAAAAAAAAATAAGGAAAAGCTCACCAGTCGTTCTAACTAAAGGGTACGACTATATCTTGTTTATTATTGCTACGACGATATTAAATGTACTGAGTCTTGTCCAAATACTCTCAGGATAATTTTCCTGGAACATAACTTAATAAACTAATCGCATTAAGTTATTGGAAATGTAGCGAGTTTGAATATCATTTGAAATTTTCATTTTCGGATTCGAATAAAATATAACGTCTCCAACATTAAAAGGCATGACTCAAGGTGAGTGATTATATTTTAATGGGCAAGTTTTTTCCGTTTTCCATCTTCATCCAATTAAATCGATGTTCGTGACATGCTAACAGAAATCTCATCGTCGTTCAAACCTTGAAGTGGCTGTCAGTTGGCGGGCTTTCAATGGATCGGGCGGATTCCTCGCTTAGGTGCGAATTCATTTGGGGCCGATAAATCCGCTGAAACGTCGAGAGGCTCGCTATTCAAATGATTAGCGGATGTCTGCTGCGGATGGAATACGAAATTCGCCATTGTTGTAGAATTAGGACAATAATTTACTGTCCGGGAGTTTTTCCCTTTTTTATAAGCTCCTTGCTGTTATGATTGTTAAGTACAAAATATAATTAAAAAATTTATTTTTAAAAATAAACGTAATTGTTGTTTGTGATTGAAATGTAATCTATTGACATATTGGGTGTTGATGATAATTTTTTTATTTGCAAATTATTTTATAAAAATTAAAGCGTGAAACATATAAGGAATATTTATTTAAATACCATACCTTAGTATTCCGAATTTTGTTGGCTTTTATAGCCATAAGTTAGCAATATTTATTTACTGTACACTACAACGCATGTTGGTATGTTTTGCGTAAAATTTGATTGTAACTTATTATACTTAACTTATTTTAATGGATCAAATTTGGACTTCCTCTTCAGTTCCTATTCATTTGGAGCTCATAAATAGGAATGTCTTAAGCCTTTCTCTTTGAAATGATAAGTGAATATCTGCAACCGGCGTCTTCAGACGGAGATTGAAATTATCGTTGAATTTTCGTAATAATTTATTATTCATAAGCTCTGTATATCTACTATTATCGCTGCCAGTGGTGTAGTGTTATTCAGAAACTGTTAAAGTAAAAATCATCCCCCTATTCCCAGAAAACACTAATTACGCTGTCGAAAACTTTTAATAACTGTTGTGCTGTGATGTAAGCTTACGAACAGATTTAATGACGCAGGTTAAAGTTGATCCTTTAACTTTTAATTTGGTTTTATGTAACCAGAAATGTAAGTTACTAAATACTTACGTACATACGAGTTGTTAACCTTGGTAAAGTTATATTCAATAATAGGAGAACATAAGAGTGCTTTTCGAGGGAATCACTAAGACAGGTATATTGTTAAATAACCTGTTATATTTCACATACGTAGGAAACAGTTTTAAGGATACCGATTCAACATTTTAGAGGAAGAAAAGAAATTGGGTTGAGTGCTTACGTTTTTGAATAATTGCCGCTAACCCTACATTTTTCGCCAAACAGTAGGTATTCTGTTTTTTAAAATTTTGTAGGTAACTGTATATACAAGAGCGCACTCCGTTAGTTGTTTTGGAGACATTATATTCTTTGTCTTCAATAAGTGATACAATATCGGCTTTAACTTATTTACGTCTCAGTACTGGGTGTATGATTCAAAGTTCTTTGGCAGTCCTGTACCCCCAGGGCCATGTTTAAAAAGTGTAAGCTATCCTGTGATGCTCTGCAGTATTCGGAGGTTCTCATTCACCAGTAATTAACTTGAACAAGATTTGAATTTGCTTAATGGATATCTTACTTAGGCATTGCTGATGAAATATTGGCGCTATCGGTAACAGACTAAATACGTCATTTTCATTTATGTAATAATAATGATAAAATTTTTATCCGCACATTAAATAGTCTGTGAGATTTATTCTTTTAAAATAGAAACAAGCTACAAAATTAATTTTATCAAAGTTATTCAGAATTTCTCTCGTAACTCCAGCTAGCTGGTTCCGGACGTTACCTATTTACAACACTGACAGGACAATTTAAGGTAAAATCTGTACAAATTGCCTCCCTAATTAGACTGGAGCGAATCGAACGGCTTACAAACAAATCTCGTGAAACAACCCGCCGCGAAACCCTTCATCGAACGTTTTGGGGAATTGTTTAATTTTTCAAAATAATTTAATTTCGCTTCGGTCCTAATTAAGAGAGTGCAAATAATTTTCAGTGAACAATTGAATAATGTTGGTTGACTGAAAATCAATGCAATGTTTTTGGGGTTTTTATTTGCTCTTACCAATTGTAACACTTATAGCTGGATGTAGTAATTAGTGGTAGGTGGTAATAACGGTTGTCCCTGTAGCTAGGGACCAGAATACTAGCTACGGTATATCCAGTCTGTCGTAAGAGGAGAATAAAAGGAGGCTTCCGGGATTACGAGTGGCTAGAGTGGGAGCTCGAACCGTTCAGTTAGTTACCCCGGGAAAACGACGGCTTGCGTCGCCGTACTGGTATCTATATTGTCGTGAGAATCAGAGGTCGTTGGATGGGGCATTATGGCACTTTTGGTCGTAAGGCCCGGCGGTAGGTCATCGGTGCATTTTGCTGAAATTCTTGGCGTGCTCCTATTATCCCCAAGGTAGACCACCGAGGCCAACTCATATTACAGTGCAGTTTTATTTGAGATGTGTCTAAACTTCAACGGGTAGACTCCAATTCACCGTTAATGTAACCAAAGTTTCTTTCGAAGCTAGGCGTCCGGCAAATTAAACATTTAGGTACTAATATATAATATTCGCATTGAAAGAATACCCCACATAAATATTTCGAAGATGTTAGTGAAACTAATACACACTTTTCAATTTCACAAAGTTACCAAGTTGTGATTAAATTTTACAGCTTTTATATCTCTTCCATTTTATTCTATGTAAATTAATATTCAATCCAGACATTGAAAAGTTTTTCGCACCGATTTAACTGTGTTTAGTGAACAACCTTGGCAAGTTTTAGAAACAGTTCTGATTGTTCCCTCTACGTGACTTGTATTGCATAAATTAGGCAGACAAAGAATTTCTCTTGGAAATCATGACGTTCCCAGATTTCAGCTTTCCGTTTTCATTCCACTCGAATCGAACTTTGTCTATCTGTGTGCCTTTATTTATGTATGTCTGTAAATCGGGGACGTATACAACTACGATTTTAGACAAGACCAGAATACGAAACTGTATCCAAATATTTAAGCGGAGTAGGCCTACACTGCGCAGATTCAGACGTAGCGGAGGAAAAATACGAGCGTTTTGGTATATAAATATTTATGTCTTCGTATCGTCGAGTCGATCTGCAAACTTTGGGGAATTTTTCGTTTTTTTGTTTTCAATTATGATGTTACCAGATCTTTATTTCACATATAAATATATCTTAAACTGTACTATCACATAATAATTACAGTTTCCTTGGTATTAAAACGTAAATGTAGTAACGAAAACCTTATCAACTTTAACTGTTATTTAATATTTATTGCAGTCATAGACCAACACCTGACTGGTCGGAAAACCACATTTAGTAATATTCATACATATTCATACATATGTACAAAATAGATTACCTACTTGTACACGTTACCTGAAACTTATAGCCGAAGTGTACCCTCATCCCTTCCATTTGGAAAATATTTATTTAGCATCCTTTCCTTAAGACCCGCGCGCAGGTGCGGCCCCAACTCAAATAGAGGGCGCCATTTAAATAAGGCACTAAACTGGCGCCCATTAGAATTATGATTGTACATTATTTTTAGAGATAAATCTATGTAGGTAAAGTTTTCTCTGGCAGATCTATAGCATTGCGTCGGTACGAATATTGTTCTAATTGTTTCTGTACTGATATAGAGTTGATTATTGCAATTGGATTAATATACTTTATAATTTAAAATAAAGATAAAATCTATGGAAAATAATACAAAAACACGAGAATAATGAAGAAAATTGTAGTAATAGTAAACAAATACTAGGTTTTACGGCGTCAATGGATAGGGTTGCCCAGACAACGTCAACACAATTAGGTATGATGCAGAGTTAGTGATAGACTGAAATTAATAGCTGATTTCTACGGCTTTCAGCCTGCAATAGAATTCGACAAATTAATATAGTGTTTGGTTCCAGAACTATTTATGGCAATGTAAGTTTTTTTTGCATGTGTCATGGACTTCTCTGGCTGTCGTAAAGAATTGATTCTGGGTGCTCTAGCACATACGTTATCTAAAAAAACGACTGCTACGTTTAGACTACATGGGATACCGCTTGTTAAGAATGATTAGAACATTGGTGGCAGTTCGAAGTTCTATCCCATCCGTACTACAATCAGGCCTTTATTTATTTCCGTTTGAAATTCATTATATCTATACAAGAAAATAGGACTTCCAGAATGTTCCAACTATAGTACATTAATGACCAAAGTTATTGAACCTTATGACTCTCACTTAGTTTTCGTAGAACGTTGCTACATAAAACCGTTTACGACACTCGCTTATCACAGTTTTTTTATGTTTATCACTAAACGTTTATCATAACCCGACCATGTAAACAATAGGTGTATTTTTAAAAGCGTTTTCAATCAGTTCCACACGTGTCCACTGCACTTCTCCTATACCTTTCTATTGTATTTCGAAACTTCAAGGTTCTTTGGTCGCAAATAATAACAATGTACCCAAATTGTCTCCTATCCTCTCTGTATTTGATTATAAATAGACCTCTATTTTTAACTTCTATTGGATTCAGTCTAGACAGCAATTTACTTCTAGTTAATTTCCAACGAGGTGCGCGGAAAAGTGATACGTTGTTTTGTAAGAAAATCTATATTGAAGCTTTAGTATGATGATATAGATAAAGCGTGATGGTATTGGTGCATTTGTGTTCCATTTCTATAATTGGCAGATCATTCTCTACCGTGCTTACTTTTATAGAACTCTTTTGGACTGTGACTTTGGACAATTCCGTCATGAGGTGTGATTGTAAGTTAAGCGTACACTATTGACTATTGAAAAACAGGAGCTAGCCGCATCAGCTATCAGAATTACCTAATAGCAACTTGCGGCCTGTTCCAACTCCTGCTTGGCTGGAATAAGCTTAATTAAGATGAAAACGTCACCGGTTCTCGACGTTTCTATGAGAGTCTTAATTGAGAAGCCCGCTAAGCATACTAAGAGGAAATTAAAAATCAAATTTAGCATTTGCTAACCAGTTTTCTTGTTTCATCTAAAATTCGAAAGGAAAGTGAAGTTCAAGTCGATTAACATAATATAAGAAAGTCTTTTGCCAACTACCTAAATGAATATTTAAATGCCAGATGTGAATTTTTAAGCATAACCATAACCATACACGTTGCTGCCGCAATGCAGCAGTTATCTGGTTGAAAGGGTTACACACTCTAAAGCGTTTTTCCTTAATGTTCGCTCCGAAGCAGAGCATCTGTGACTCCTTGATTTGACGGTTTTCAAAGCTGCGCGACTTTGGTTTTGACGTGTTTACGTAATGAGCAACTGTGCTCTCATCGAACCAGCTGGTCAGTGTCCGTATATATCTATGTATTAATATTAAAATAGCAAGAAAGTTAACATTTCTAGATGACATGTTAAAAAAATATTTCTCGTATTTTTTGTTTCTTTGTCATTGTTTCTTTAAATGTTTCGAAAAACTTGTTAACCAATTGTAAAAAGATTCGCTACAGTGCTAATATAATAATCAGAGTGAAGATACGTAACATTTTGTTTAGTTGCGATGTCTATCATTTCCACAGGAGATGATAGGAGGACAGGAGCTGATAAAATAATTAAAGGACTCTAAGATATAAGACAATCTCTTTGAAGATTATTGATAATTAACTTCCATGTTATTCTTTTAAATTACTCCGATTGTTACATCTATTAAGTTAATGGTTTTTAGCTATTTCAATTTATTTTATATATACGTGTTAGTGTACGCCTTATTAGTCTTACTACCTTTAAATATTTCTGGGTGGAAGGTATTAATCACGAATTTAAATTATTAAATTATTTAATTGCCCATACCAATAAACATTTAACACACAAGATTTAAATAACGAAATTTCATTTAATCGCTGGTGAACATGTGTGACACTGCAATTGTTTTGTTGTTTTAATTAATATAAGCCTTATAACAATAAAGTTTGATAGGTACGTGGGATATAATGAACGTTTATATTATTGGGCACCTGTGTTGGATGTGCTTAATAAACAAAATTATTGATTTTTTTTAAATTTAATACTATAACTTGGTAATCATTACTACTTGTCAAAGTGATTTGTTTTGTTCGCGCGTAATTTTTAAAATTGCATATTTGCGTAACGACAGTAGATTACAAATAATTAAAATAAACAACATCTTCGGTCAATGATTTCTGAATACTTGCCTTAGAAAAGAGAGAAAGAAAAACTAACTTGTTGTAACTTTACCCAACTAACAGTTTTTGATGTTCCTTTAAAGAATAGAAAAATGAGCTTAATATAATAAACTATAACTGCAATATAACAATTATTATTGTTCCTTTTAACTGTCAGTGTGACAGTTTTTTTTTTATTTATTTATACTACAACAAAATATCTATGTTCAAAATGTTTATGGCATTAAACATTACATCATTATTATTGCTTAATCCTTCATGATTGAAACTGCTGATTGTCTCCTCAATTCCCGGGCTCCACAAGCATGTTCCTTTGCGTGTTTCTGTAGAAGTGTACGTCAATTCGTGTTCGAGTGGGCTCTGGTTGGCGATGCCCGAACAGTGATTTGAATTAACGCCGCGCCGCCCAATTCTGATTACCTGCGAACGAAACGGCCGGCGCGAGACGTGACACTCGTCACTTAATTACACTTCACGAAAATACTCGGGAAAAATCTGCCGATTGTACATTTCTTAAGGGGTTGATCGAGGGGAACTCCTTAAAGGGGACCTTCATCAATTTCGGAATTCGAATTAGGACGTGATTTCCGAGGATTCGAATCGGACGTGCGAATAAAGTGCCGCTTTCGTTGCTTTTAATTTTTTCTAAGGATATTTTGTTATGTAGCATCGTTGAAATGTATAGGAGTATTTTTTGGGTTTTGTATTTTGTTTTTACTTTTAAGGCAGTTGCGACCTGGTGGGTATGTCATGGAAATGCTTATTTTTAGTGAAGAAAATAATATACGAACGGACAGAAGTTATAAGTTAGTCGCTGTCGCCTATAAGTTTCCCCTATGTGGAATGAAAAATAAATAAAACATCCTATTTCATCCTATATTGGTAGTAGGTATAAGAGAAACTATTTAATATTGGTTTTCATTATGCACATTAGTACATTATCCCCATGTTTTATGGTATAAAAAGTGATTTGAAAAAAGCTTTCGTGTAGATGTTCCACAATAAGTCGAAATACGCAAACAGTTTCCGTTTACAGCAGCCACGGTGCAGACGCCGACATTTTTGTACAAGTAACTTTCTGAAAACGAAAAATGATAAAAAGCCGTTCTGTTTACGGCACTACATAGAAAACTAATTAGATACTCCCGCTGACTGTGCCTCAAATAGTACACGGCCTTAATAAATTTACTTTGCCGCGCCTCTTATCTCCTTCGTTCATCTCGTACGCTATAATTTTTGCCAAGATTATTTTTCACTCTGACGGCAAGTTTTAATGTCTTTAGGAATAAAATTGAGTACTACTTTGTATTCTTCTTAAATGATTACAGTTACAAGTTGCTAACTCATTTCAGATATTATTTCCTGTTTGTTCCCAGTTAGGTAATTAGGGAAGTTTTGTAATTGCATCCGGGTATAAGGGAGAAAAGTGCATAAGTGGCCGTGTTGCTGGTTGCTACGACTTGGTTTTATTTAAATTATTAAGAAGCAAATATTTTTAATGTGTTTTAATTTACGCTTTTCTGTTACGTGCTTAATATATTAAGAGTCTATTAGAAGTTTGCAAATGTTAAGTAGTTTAAAAGGATACATTAAGTAGTTGGGAAGGGATATTTTAGTGTATTGTTCCTCTTTATCCAACTTTGCAACCTTCTTCATCTTTAATCAGCTAAATATTAAATTTGTAAGAATGAAAAGCTTTCACTACATTAATATTAAAGTTTGCATTTCCAGGTCTAGGATAGTCTACATGTGATTTACATTTTGGCCTTCCCACTTCAGGAGCAGCGGGGTTCAAATCTCGGCTCTTTTCTTTTTACAAAATTGTGTTTTCAAGTAAGCAAATATAATCGAACCGGCGAGATAAGCTTATTACATATGTCGAATATGTGGCTTAATATTTGTCAATTGTGTTAATAGAGTGGATGTAGGGATGCTTTCCGTGAAAAAATATATTGGTGTCAAAATGAGAACGAGTATGTTAGACATGTAGAACAAAATGACAAAGGAAAAAGTGATTTAACAGATACAAGATAAAGTGCGAATATCAATGAATGCACGTGTTCTCTGAGACCAAGACTCACGTATCTTGACCAAATAGGTCAGATGCTGGTCAGATATGTCCGAGATCGGCGTAAAGGCATGATATGAATCATCATTGTAGAAAAACCAAGGTTAGAGATATTTGACACTCCGTGGTCTCTCCCTACCCTGGATGGGAGATGAGGTGATGATGTAGTAATGATAATAATATTTTGGGCTGAAATCGAACCTTAAACTCTCGGTACATTAGTCAAGGTTCATTACTACTGATCTAGCAAGCCATTATACAAAGGAAAATAAGGTCACAAAACTAACACTTGAAGTTTATAAAGCGAGTTACCTAATATTCGTGAGCTGATTATCTAGGTAGTTTCCACTCAATAGTGATAACATGAGGGAGGCCTCGGGTCCTATGTTCAACATCGCCGTGTTCGTGATCTAATTAAACCGGTGGGCCTTTTACACGTTATTGGGTAAGAGATTGGTCCGAAATCATTCATACGAGTATATTCGATTACTTAGTGTACATTACCAGTACTTTTATTATTCGAAAAAACAGGAATGGATGACGCATATAATATTAATTTTAAAATAACACATCATTCATATAACGATATGGTGACAAAGAATGCTGACGGTATTATTTTTTGTGGTATTTGTATTTTTTTTGAGTTCCATTCAAATTACAAATGTAATAATAATATGTATGAGAACGAGTCATTCAATTAAGAATGAATTGGATTTTGAATATTTTCCATGAAAAGCGTCTTCCGTTTTTTAATAGAGAGAAAATGTAAATTGAAATTCCGATGTTTTTGTAATAAGCGGTTGGGAGACAATTGTTATGATGTAGACAATTATATGTAGTATTCATCTTCTTTTTCACCTTCATTATTCGTTTCCTGAACGTCGAAAATCGTGGCTACCTTGTGTACGGAATTTTTTTGCGACGTTCAATCTGTTTTATCTTCTGTGCTATGCAAAGGATCATACTGTGGTGTTCCTTTTGCCTCTCTTACTTGGTTATTAAGACCTCTGGGGTTTCGCCTCGGAATCTGATGTCTGCAAATTTATTTCATATATCGGTGAATATCACTATAGGTAATTATCTTTTCGCTGTTGACAGTCTCAGTATAAGGAGCGTTAGGGCTATGGTTAACAGCATTAACAACTTTGACACACTGCCGAAACTTTCGAAGAAACAGAAGACTGGAAATAGAGTTTAGTATGAAACTTATAATCACACAGAATCAAGTATAATACTTAACTTATAGGTAATCTAGGTTCGTTCCCCAAAAATATTTTATTACTATAGTATTTAGGTATAATACTTGAATTTTTTAAATTAAAGAAATCGAATTCGTTTCGACACCTATAAAAATACGTAACAGATTTGAATAAACCGTTAATAAACTTTTAACATTATCGTTTCTCTTCTCTCAGAGAATTAGCAGTAAATATACAACTGAGTTAATTCATCCCGCGGTATCTAGGCTGAGTTGCAATTAATGAGCCCGCAAAAATCAGATAGCGAGTTTTGCATTTTCCAAGACCGAAGAAGTTACTCCAGTGGCAAATAAGGTTTTTACTAAGCTCAAAGCTAAATGCTCTGGAATGAAAGTATATACGGCGAAATTATTAGCGCAGCTGTTTCGTGATAGCGGTTTGAGTTTTTTTCCCTCTGTTTATAAAAAGATTATTTTGGTGCCAGGAGGGTATTTGCGATAAATCTATCAATAAATAAGTATATTCCTTATAGAGAATAATCTTATGTTTATTGTAAAATTTAATATTATTTTTTGAGTGTAAAATTTAAGTCCAGAAGAACGAAAACTTTTAATTAAAACGAATTGTTCTTATTTTCGTTCGGATATAGTTCGGATTTTAAATATATAGGTAATCGTAGGTACATTTATAATATGATTACTTACTGTATAATATCGTTAACTGAAGCTAGTTCATTCTACACACGTGTGTTTAAAATAGTATTTACGTTATAAAGTTGTTTTTTGCAAAAATCGAGTGGTTTGGATTTTGCCTCTGTCTAAAAAAAAGCAATACGAAAAAAGGTTTTATTTATTTGAATGTGTATCTGGCACGTTCGAAGTGTTCCGGTGTGTAAAAAAGTTTGTTACGAATTCCAAATTTAAAACTTGAGCTTATCTAAATGAAAATTATGGTGCAGTATTTATATACATACATTTATCCATTGGCTGTTGAAAGTTATTACAGAATAGTTATAAACCTTAACCCTTTATCGTCCTACTATTCAGTGAAACTTTGTCCTATAGCTGCGGAATGCCCGGTGCATGCTCCGCCAGGAATACTCCATATCTTAAACGTTTCTCAGTTCAGTCAAAATTGAAATGCTATTGAATAAAATTTGTAATCAGTATTACGTCTCTTAAACTCTGCATATTATATTAAGAGACTCGTTCTGTCAGTAGAAGGCCTGGTTCTGGACGAAACCCGTACATCAAAGCATTGGATAAATATATTAATCTTGGGTGAAAATGGAGAAAGATTTAGAAGAACTATAAGATGTGTAAATTCGCTTAGATCAGAAATAGGCTTCTCACTGTTATCATATTTAGACTGTCACAGGCCGGTGAGTTTATATGACTCCACACGGACTGAATAGCCAGATTAAGGTGCCCACAGTTGTTAAGCGGGAATGAGGTAGATATAATATTGTTGTTCGAAAAAGCAAGGACTTATTTAATTGGTGAGAGTCGACGTCGACGATTACTGAGAAGACCAGGGTATTTTAAATGGGCTTTCCTAAGAAATCAACCCAGATGATGGGGACTGGTTTTTAGGTATCCATTAATTTAATTGTTCGTATACAATTCATTTTATCGAAATTTGTTCGTTTTTGGAGTAATAGAATAATTATGTATCTTGAATCCTTTGAAGCGCGAACTGAGGTCTACATAACCTGTTCCAAGAAACATCGGGAGTTTAACAATGACATTTTCGCGGAGTAGACACCGTGTAAAAGTTTATAAAGTACATACCTATATATGTTTACATATATGTATATTTTCAAAAGTATGGCTACATGAAAACTGTGATTTCAGCTAGAGAAGTATTAAGCATTTACATTTTTTTGTTTTTATGCTATTTAAAAATTAGATTTTTTATGTTTTTCTTAAATGAGTCGATAAACTACTGGCAGCTCGGAATTTGAAACGCTTATATTTGTTACCAAATGTTACTAAAACAAAGTTTTCATTATTTATTCATCCAATATAAAGAAATTAGAACGTTGGCCCGATGACCTTAAAAAGCGGATGGAAGCGACCGAATGGGATCTGTGGAGTGTTACAAAAATAGAGGGTATTTTTACGATGATAATAATAAGAAACAATGCTACAAGATGAAGGTTATCGGTGTGTGAGATCGGTTGAATACAATATAAATCCTCTCCAACGGGTTCTTTGCTTATTTAAGCCGGGCGTATTTGTGGCTACATGTTTTCCGCACATAAGCGCATCGGCGGGTGATATCTCACGCGTCACTGTAGGCGACGGGCGGCTTACGGGATAAATCTCACGGCTTCCGTCCGTCTGCGTCACGGCTTGGGAAAACATGAATTTTTTTGTTACCAACCAATATGATTGTTACAGACTTTCGTTCGTATGTTTAATTATTCTGTATAACTACTGTCTACATAATAGGTACATCACAAATAATTTATCGTATGTCAGTGATACAGAGCAATATCACATCGTATTAGTAGGGTAACTTTGGTACAAATGGTGGTTTAAGCGTGACGTTTTTGAAATTTAAAATAGATTTTCTCTACATACCCATGATTATGTGTGTTCCGGTTTAACTAACGTACGTTTTACGGAATGGTCCGACTTGTTTCGGACCTGTAGGTACGTGGTCTTTCATCATGAGCTCCCGCCGATTGCAGCGAGAACGCGGCGGGGACTCACTTGAATAGGAAAATACTTAAGATTTTTAATAAATCAAATTAATATTATTTCAAACCAATTTTGCATAAAAATTACAAAGCAAAATAAAATAGGCCGTTTTATCGGTTTAAGTAGCGAATTCTCACAGATAACTTATCATCATCATGTCAACTCACTAAGATCCACTGTTAGACTTAGCCCTTATATAAGCCCAACAATACTTCAACTTCTGGAAATGTGTGAAGTCTGCCAAAGCGAATTTTCGATCAATTTCGGACTTTACTTAGGGCTACGTTCATAAGGTCGTGCTGATCGCAAAGAGATCGCAGCGGAAATGCTCGACGAACTATTACGACGACTGGTCCGAGCTATCCCGAAAGGAAAATTAATGTGTTAACCGATCCGATCTTATTCCACAACTTAACAGACTTATTGTCATCTACAATTTCATCATCGCAACATAAAGAATACAACATAAACATATGCGGTGCGTATATCGTAAATAATGATGAAACGGCGACTTTTATGCGTTGTTTTATTTTTCCGTAACGCGAAAGTATCGGAATTAGGGGTAAGTTCGGGTGTTTGTATCACGAAATGGAGTAGATATTTCACTTAAAGTACGCGGGCCAGAATAGTACATTGATATTTACGAGTGACCCAGCGGACGGCGCCGAGTGGTTGAATGCGAGTGGCGTTATAATGCGTAACGTAACATAACGCAGCGCGGTAACGTATTGGACGCAGCGGGACCGTTCGCTCCACCGGCGGCTACTTAGCGCGGCTGGAACACACTTTGTGTTACATTGATTTATTGACACATGATATAAATCAGTTTGATTAGTATAATATATTTCTAACGAAGTACGCAATGTACCTATGTTTTACGGGCGAAAAAATTGTCATTCGCTGGGTCACTTGAATTTAAAAAACTGCTCGCATTTTGGTTATTTTTAACGTTTAAAAAAGCATGCTTCTCAATATTATTTACAAATATGAACAGAGCAGAACAAGTACTGTTTGTTCTGCATATTGATGTTGAAAAATATTTGATATTCGACAAACATTTCGACAAAAATGTTGTATTGGCAATTCGGAAAGTGACATAATATGTATATGTATGTACCTAATAAGTTCATTGTTTTAAGCCATTCCATTATGATAGATTTCTGATCAACAGCGGAACTATAGAAAGGTTTCCTCATCATGAGAGTAATGATAAGAAAGGAATTCTCATCAGATTGTTCTTTTTTATATTATTATATTATACCGAGTCTAGCTGTGAAAGAAAGCTAGCGAACTTTAAAAAGAATTCAGTTTGTTTTAATTTACTTTTGGGCCGACAGGAAAATGGCTGTGGCAAAGCGATTTCTTGAGGTATTTAACTGAAAATACAATTTCACGGTTCCCAGGGCGAAGTGAAAGACTTAGAAGTTATCAGGTATCATTCTATTATTTTAAGCTTTTTTGAGACACCGTTGTGGGGGTGTAATGTGTTTTTTACGTTTTCAAGTTTCATTTTGTCTTTTGCTGAACGTTTATATATAGAACAATGTCATTTATATAAATATTTGTATTCGTGTGCGCATTTATTTAGAACTACTTTATACTCGCGACTTCGTCTATTAAATTGAGAACTTTCAAATTGTGTTTGTGTGTCAGGTGCTGTGGAACCGTAACAGACACACAGACAGACAGATTTAGTAATGCGTTTATAATATTGAGTATATTATAGTTAATATAGACAGTGACATACCTAAGCTACAATGTCGTTTTCACTATGTTTATCTCGCAAGTAGTTACATTTATACCCTGTAAGGTGTAAATAAACAAAAACCACTAAGCTTGCTTTCCACTGGCGTCAGTTTCACAGTCACGAGAAAGGTAAATAACTTGCATTGTGTCGAATTAACTATTTAGATTACAGATAAACAACAGTGAAAGTACAAGAGTGATAATACGGCTTAACTCACTGGGGTGATGGTAATGTTTCTATCATTTACTATACATGGAATTTCATGTACGGAACATGTATAGCAAAAACGGACTCATAATGACAATTGATGACGCTTTAGCGAGTTTTCTAATAGAAAAGTATTCAAGCATATTATGCTTTGCAAATAAATATCGATTTAAATTCTTTAGCTGTTGAATATTGAAAAGCTGTTGAATGTTGAATATGATTATTTAATTTGTGTGTGTACTATAATCCTATACATTACCCCTTCGAAAATTACAGGCGCGATGTTAGGTTATTAATTAATATAATTATGTTTGGTATCGTCTTTTGTTTCAAAAAGTATTATTGAGAGGAAATAAATAGTGCGTGACTGTATGTGCGCGGGCTTGCAAATGGGCGTGTGCATGCGCATGTGTGCGTATGTGTGTGTGTGCGTCCGTGTGTGTGTTAGCGAGCGCATGTATCAGGTGAAGGTCGTTAATAATCATCTTGAGTTCACTGGCACAGACTGCCACTAATAAGTCAATCTTTTGCCATCGATACGTTCGTGTGGAGATCCTCGGGGTGAATAATTTTTCTATACATCTTCAATTATAGTAATAGCTTCAAGTTTGGAATGTCTCTTTCAAATCAGCAAGTGTGTCAGCACCTTTACAGTGAATCTATGTAATCATTTCGATTATTCACGGCTCATGTAGGCCAATATACAAACAGTTTGGGCTGCAAAATGACGTGAATTGTTCGCTGATTTGAATTAACGGTTGCCATGTTGCCACGATTGGGTAATTAATATTCAAAGGGATGAATAGATAACAAAATGATTTTCATTCTGTTCACTTATTGGTGTGTGATGGCGATTGTTGCGTTTAGATGTATTGCGAACTATTTTATGCACTGTTATATGAATGTTCTAGAAATATTTGACAGTACTACGTCTGTCAGTTGGCATGTGGTATTACAGTTGTATGTCTTAATCATACTAACTAATATTATCTACGCTTATACTAATATATATTAACTCGAATAATGGTCTTGAATCCAGGACCCCCGTAGTAAAAGGCAAAATTTTTAACCACTAAGCTATTATTGCTTAATTGGTTTTATAAAACCTGCTTGATTTAACAAAATAACGTTTGTATTTAATTTTAGTGTAAGAAACCAGTTTTCGAAGCCTATAGAAGTACTTACGACTTACCATTATTCTTATTAGGACTATACAAGTTTAATGTTGTTGGTATCAAAATCGGTATGAAAATGTAGGTCGGCGTATTGGATCTAGTGTTATGTAAGATACGTTATAGCATTTTCTAAAACTGAGTAGGGTAACCTCTTACGTTCTCGACAGCGAGTTTGTTAGCGCACGAGGCGAATGAAGAAAAATGTCTCGGCTTAAGCCTTTTCGCTCGCGACAAAGCAAATAGAGATTTATTAAACGGGACAGCGACACTCGCGGCTACGCTCGTTTCGCTATTTTATACGTCATTTTTTTTTGTTCGGTCAAGATATGTGTAGCTATACGAAAATGCATTTGGTTATTGGGTTTGTGTTTTGTATGAAAAAGTACCTAGGTAGAAACGCGAAGGTAGTGTGGGTAGTTGTTACCATGATCATCTGCTACCTACCTTTGACTGTCAACACGCTCGAAACTGCATCCGCTATTATTGATTAGTTCAATTGATAGGTATCTGTTTGTTAATAAAACGGTCAGTAGTGGTTTTACTTTTAATTAACATGAATAACGAAGGAACGCATAAACAAATGAGAGTTATCTTTCAATATTCCTCACGATAGCTCTGTTTTTCTTCTCCTTTTAACTGCTCATTACGTGCGAATAAAATAGGGAAAACCTCGTATTTACCTACATCACAGTGCTACAATACCCTTTCATAACTTGTTAATGTTTAAAAAGATTATAAATAGACGCAACTAAAGTGCGACCTTCCATAGCGGAGCATAGTTTGTGGCGGTGTAAGGTAAAGGTACGTAAAGGTAGGGTAAAGGGAACAATGAATGAAAGCTACAGGGGGATACGAGGCCGTTGATTTAGGCCGGGATTAGCTTTTGCGCTGACGAGCGCGCAATTTTAACCTTGCTCTTTCCAGGGCCGGTACAGATTTAAGCAGGTACGCGATGGGCTATAGGATTGTTTTAAAAATAAATTGGTAGCCAAAATAGCAGTAATGAGCAATTATTTTAAGTTATAATTCGCAATGTATGGCAAAGGCATGAATGAGCGAATGAATAAATGTGTCATTGAAACAATGAGTGAACGAATGTAGCAGGGAATGAAAAAAATAATGGAACTTCTCAATACACCTTTTGGCTTTTTTGCAAAATTTCTATACAATTGCTTTCATTATTTTCACTTTTATAATTAATGCATTTAAAAAATATGTCGTTTGGAACAATAAATGGAGAAGTGTTGATTTTTTTTTGTATCTTTTTCGCCTCTCGCTCGCAGTTACGTATGAACCTTATTCTTAATGAATGATATGAGTTATACAAATATCATTTCTCAAACTATATATTTATACCCTTCATAAATTTCATTCTTTGGACATGAATGCAATAAGCGGGCCGAATCATCACGTAACTCTAATATTTGGTAGTTATTAGATTTTTAAGTTATCACCTTTTATTACATTTCATTTATTTTGTAAAACATGCTTAAAGTTTTTTTGTCAGTTGTTTTCAAACCTAAAAATTGATACACATTACATCAGACCCCATTCTATTTCTAAGTGCAGACCTATGTGGTAAGGCGAATATGCAAAAAAAAATTTTGAAAGTTCAGTTCGAAGAATTAAAAATTCTCTAAAGGCTTCTGATAATCTTTCCTAATTAAATTTAAAGATAGTCTCTGCCACGACGAAGCTGCGATCGGCTGGATTTCATGAAGAACATTAGAATAGGCCCGAAACTGGGCAGGCTATTCTGATAAACATATATGTATGTACGTATGTGTTAAGCTAGAAGTTAATTTAATAATCCTTAAGAACGCCTAACGATAAAAACTTATCATAAAATCCTATTTATGTCACAAAAATGTTCTTTGTACTTCTTTAACATTGAAAACCGGGGACGACCGGGCTTTAGTTCAAAGATATTTCTATATCGGTATAATAAGGATATTATTTTATTGTCGTGTACAGAAGAGACACAGAACGACGCATAATAAGGAAATATATATATGAAGTATATGACGTGTTAAGTTTAAGCACACAATAATAGATAAACAAAAACTAAATAAAACTTACGCAATGGGCAAAGAAAGTGGCTTAACTTTTTGCCCATCTGAAAGCTTAGTTTACGTAATCATACTTTTAGCCAATCCCTATACTACGGTATACTAAGAATTATTACGTTAGTTTTTAATTTTTTCAACACGACAAAATCCATTCCACCTTACAAAGTTTATAAGGTAGGGGAACAAAGAACGGAAGCTCATCCGTGATACGGATAAAACTGATTTAGGGTAGGATTAGCTAAATATGACGTGGAATGACGTCAAATTCCACACCGCCTCGCGCTAACGGCAACATATTGGCCAAATATGTTAAACTTGGGATAAACTTTGATATTTTCTTCGTATTTCATTCATGTAATAGATGATATGAAGTCGTTTCTTCTGTGTGTTGTGTAGATCGCTATATATATTTGCAGTTTATATTTTTTTTAATGTCGAGGGGTTTATCTTCAGTGTCGCGCAGACCATCCATGTTTTAGTGAGTAATTAAATCTTTACATCATTTTCTCTTACGTTAAATTTGGAACACAATATGATTTTGATGCACAAGTTATTATCTAATATATGTACGTATAGTAAGTATACTTGGCGTGCAAATGTAATACGTGCAATAGTTATCAACCTAATTCTTTAAATATCATTGTTGGCCATATTTAACACGAAATAATTATCTTGTGTTAAATATTATTTGATTAAAATTTGTTATAATTCACGTAACTTTAATTACAAGATAACTATTTCTGTGAAGAATTTGGGTGTATTTTCTGTCTGGGCATACATTTACTACATATGTATATAACTATGTAAGATTTATATGTAGTTTGCAAACTGTCTGGTTCTACAGTACAGGTCCTGTCTAGATTGCGATCAGAGGGTCTTATGGCCGAGACGAAAGATCGAGAAAGTACAGTACGCGACGTACCTAGTTCTTTGTCGCAAATCAGTTGGAGGGTCAAGGTTAGAGACATTCCTTTGCCTTCCAAACAGCTATTCTAAGCGATGAGACTCAATCGTCTACTCTATTATCGTTCCGCTGTATGGCACAGATCTTCACTCAGAATGAGCGATTCGTAGACTTTACACGCCTTAGAGAATTTATTTGTTCAGAACTGTTGGGTGTGCAGGTTTCCTCAAGATGCTTTCCTTCATGGTTTTAGCAGGGGATATTGAAACATAAAACGTACATTTTTCTGTAATAAAGTGCACGCTAGGATTTAAACCTAGAATCCCCGGAGTGAGAGGTTGATTTTTAAGCCACTAGGCCATCACTGCTTTCTAAGAATTAATAACAAATAACAATCCAGCACGATAAGAGAATTCACAGAACGAAAACATTAGCGAGCTCATTTGGATTGGCAAATTAAACCTCCAAGTAGCGGGCGGTACCGCGGTAGATAAACTAGCAAGTGAACCTAACAGAAAAGATAAAAAAAAGATATAGTTTCAGCGAACCTCCCATTCCTTAACAGCGTAACAAACGAATAAGGGTGTATGGTATATCTGAAATTCAGTAAAATTTGTTACGATATCCAGCACAGCTTGGGAATACCCAGGGATATGTTAATATACGACTGAATGTAAATAAGCCAAGCAATTTATGTCGCTGGAACACTCCCCTGGATAACTCCGGGTCGGTTAGTTGCCAAGTCGATGCCTCCGAATCGAAAACTGATTATTCAGCTATCCTTTCCCACGCGGAATTTAAAATAACACCCTATACAGTTTTCACGTACTTTTAGGGGTTGAAAAAGCAAACTAGGGTATAACAAATTTGCACAAGTTATATGTACCGCGATTAAGTTTACCACTGAGCCCTATTTATGTATGTATTAAATTGTTGTCTGCGTACCTAAAGGGTTCCAGAGCGGCACGTCGGGAATGTTACGAATTTGGGAGACGAAATGTTTGTAATAAAATGCAACACGATATTTCTTTGGTTTCATGCTCATTTTAGATTCCTTGGTGTCAAGTAAAAATATATAAGGAACTTCAGGGGATTGATTTCGACGAATTCATATCGGGCTTCTCTTTTGTTGCGTTTAATATATTGTAATAAATATAAACAAGAACATTACTTTGTAGAGTTTATCTAACATATTATATTATTAGAGTTTTCAAATAGATTATCTCACGACTTTAGTTCAAACAATTACGGCAATGAATAAACATTTTCCTTATAATAAGAACATTGGTTTTAGCTGTTGTAATTACTAAAGGTTTTTAATTTAACAAAGAATTTAATAAGGTTCATTGAAATTGATTGTGTTATGTAATTAATGAACATTTTCAACCAATAGTTCAATTAACTGCTTATTATTATCCGTAGAGATAGCTAATTGTAGACCAGACCGTAGCTAGCGTACCTTCTAGAACATTCGCGAGGTACCGGGCGTCAGCGCTGTGAGCGGTACTCGTCAACAACTCATTAAAACAGTGTTTATTAAGATGTTTCTTTGGTGGATTATCCGAGGACGTGTCTTCGGGATTTAAACGCGGTTCTGCTATTATTATTCATGACATAAATTTGCTCCGCTAGGAAGGCGTTACACGAAAACTCATTAAAGCCAAGACGCGCGCTGACTTTTCAAATTAGACGCGTTAAGTCCACGCGTGACGGGCCGGCTTCGATTCAGCCGGTAAAAGTCTTTATGCCGTTCTTTATGTATCACTACTCAACACTGGTGTATTATACTTCTACGTTTCTTTATTTAATTCTTTGTGTTTCTTTATTTATTCATTGTGGTTTTTATTTATTCGTTGTGTTTCTTTATTTATTCATTGTATATCTTTATGTATTCATTGTTTTTGTATCCGATGTTTAATTGATTCCACTTTCTTCTTGATCTCAGTCACTTTGGATAACTAAGGTGGAAAGAATTAATGTCTTATTTTGTATGTCTTCAATAAATAAGGCTGTCAATGTACACATGGATGATAAAAATTCATAACATAAATGTCAGGTAAATCTCAATGTCATTAAGTTATTGGTTTTAATATTGAGAAATGTAGTTAAGATGAAAGCTCGAGCTCCGCCGTTTTGTAAATCATTTTGCATCGTAAATAGAAAAATAAAATTTCAAAAATTCATATTTACAACTATGTGACATTTTGTTCTTAATCATAAGTAATCGTCTTTTTTTTTACTGTTAAACGACACTATAACTATTATTATAATATTTGTGGCTATTGTTCATAACTAAAACCATTTAACATTCTTTCATTGTTCAACTACCTGTGGCCCTCACACACCCTGGCATTCGATATTTCCGTACTTGTATGAAATATTAAAGGTGTAAAGGCTTCCAAGCTTCATCTTCGCAGCCAAAGACAGCCTCGCCTTGTCGTAATGCACCAGCTATACGGCAGAGGAGGTTCTAATCACAAGCTGATCGCTGTATAGTGCAGTCTACACCGGCATAGCTAAATGCCGCAACAGCTGACGGACAGTAACACAGGTAGTGCAACAATCTGTGCTCTGCGATCCCCAACTCGCTTTACCATCGTGGGCATTTTGTGTGAAATCCTCCTTTATCACGGGAGACCTACATAATATGTCTAGCACACTGGACTGGACTGAGACAGTCTGATGAAATATATAATTTCAATATACATTATAATCAGTGTGTTGGGCGGTGCAAGAACGGGATTATTCAGTTTAGACTTAATTATTATAACGTAAACAGAATGAATGTAGCGAGACCGACCTGTCGTAGAATCGCACACAATTATTGTAATTCACAAGACGCAACGTCCTCGTTCATCATTATTATTATCACTATATGCTTTAATTAATACTTAATTAATTGACAAAATGAGAAAAAATGAATGGAAAGATGACGATAAGATTGATCGATGGTATTGAATGATTGACTGAATGAATAAGTTTGAATAATCATTTATGTCATGATACTTTTGATTTGACATAATTCATTTGACAAAGAATGTTGCCTTCCATTTTCGAAATGGTTTTTGACAAAAAACGATGATTTTTAACGCAGTAAACCCGATATTTTAATTGTTAAACTGTATATACATATAATAACTGAACTCGCTAGTGTATTTGAAAATACAATGTAATAACAATTAATACGTAAACAATACAAGTAAATTTTTAATTTTTTTCCTCTCTGACAGTTGCAAGCGTCACGGTAGAGCCTTAATTTTAAAGAACAAGCGCAAAATCCTGACCTGACCTGAATTGTGGCGTAAATTCATTTCGCTATGGACTTTCCTACTAAGAAGGGATTTTTGAAATTAATTTCCTAAGGTTATGTTTTTACACAAAATTGTGGGCCGGGCGCCGTCTACTAGACGTTTTATGTTCCTCTTGATAGCATCGTTTAAGATATTAAGATATTTATTGCTAGGCTTCTTTCAGCCAAATTACTGTATACAACTTATTCTAACCGCTTGTACACTTAATTTAAATGCAACATTATTATGTTGTTTCACTCGATCCGTTAAGGGGTAGGCAGTGAATATAGAGTGTTGTATATCTCCTTCCATACAAACCTGATGTATTATAAATATTATTATACAATATTAGTATTATAGCACAACGTGTAGTTCTTATTTGATTACATTTGAAACCTAGCACTATTTCCCCAACGATCTGTATTAGTACCACTGGAACATGCAGAATCGAACGAATGATAAGATATCGAGTGAGCGAGTAGTGAATGAACGAATCTCACATATTGGTCTTGCTGCGCGCGCTATCTGGAGGATATCGTGTTCAATTTCACCAAATTATATATTTACGTACATATATACATACATATATTCTAAGTTAGAAAAATACGACAGTACCTGACCCGGACTGGGAACCCAGGACCTTTCGAACAACAGTCGCGGGTGCAACCAATCTACTAACCAGACAGCTATAATATGGCAATAGCCCCCCTCCCAATATCCGAACGTGGGTGTGTATTACACTCATTTGACTAACCGCTCAGGGAATATAGGCGTAAAGATAAAAAATAAGATTATTAGTAGTGTGAAATTGAAGAAAGGTGATGTCAAAATCAAATCACATAATTCCTCAGAATAACCACCACCACGAACTCTATATATGTACGTAATAAACTTTACGTCGTACACTTGTTAATTCAATAAAAAAGTATGTATACCTACTTACGTGTCCATTGGTTCACATTCATTTAAAAATTATCCCTATCATCTTCGTTTGAGTTCGGAATTGAGATGTACAAGATAAGTATCCGAGCTAAGGTCGTCAATATCGAACCTTCGCTATCGGCGGGACATCGCGGCACGACTCTTGTTGCTAGGGTTGCCAATTGTTCGAAAATTTATATTAATATTTTTGTATAATATATCCTGATATTCTGAGATATTAACTGTATTTATTTTTAGAACAGACCGGTGGCTAACAGTGGAATGACATTAGGGTTGACGATAACGTTGATTTTGCCATTACTAAAATGTTTGCACTTTGCGTTTTTAAGTGTATTATAAATGATACGGATTTTAATTTTAATTCCACATTAAAAACATTTATTTATTTAGTGTATCTTTTCAGTCGCTGTTTCGTTCCCAATATAGCAATAGGAAATCAATTAGAGTTACGAGTAAAGACGTTATATGCATGATGGCTGTAATAATATTTATATACAAAACTTGATTGTTTATTATGTATGTATATAATAATATTTACTTATCCTATAATGAAAAAAAATTTTAAATGTCACTCCTAGATTTCCAACTGCATCGATATGCATCATACATGGATCAGTATTTTTAATTTGCTCAGCTTCAATATAAAAGTAAGTATAGTTTAATATAAAAAAAAAATTAAAATATAAAATAAAATAAAACCTGAGCATATTAAAAATACTGATCCATAGACAAAATTGGCTATAAATACCATTTTATACCATAGTATGATATACCTTCAGATGTTCTTGTAAATTTTATAACGCACAAATACTATTTTTAACTACTAAAATTTTTTTTTTCCAATTTAATAAGTGCCAACCCTAAGCTTATCCGATATGGCATACAAACCGCAATGGCATAACCAACCCGTCCGTACAACCCCTAACGACATTAAGTACTAAATTAAATTGCTTACGAAACCGTAACATCGAGGACCACAGTCCTGGACGCCTTGCATCCAGTGACGCGTTACCATTGGACAATCGGTAAGCGTGTTGACGTCACAATGATACCAAATTATAGCATTCAATTAAATTGAAATTAATTGGATTCACTACGTTTATTGATACTTATAACTACTTAACAAACAGGTTGCCTCTGATACAGGTATAGATTGTAGATAACACTCAGGGCTTCAGGGCTCAATTTCAGTACATCGTTTAGTTGATTTAGTAGACCATCTCGATGTCTTAGGAGGGTAGGTCAAAGGTAATTAGACATGGATGTCTACTTTAATAAAAGTAGAGGAGACGAGAGAAATTTATTCGAACCGTAGCAGGTGGACATCCTTAGTTGCTGCCTACCCCTGTTAGAATTAGTCATGACAAATTGTGTGTGTGTATCTATCGATAACAATCGGTAGTGAAAGCTTAGCATACTTTCGAAGCCCGGAAACACTTTCCGAAATTTGTCACTACCGGTACACTCGTCTGAATACTTGCTGGCCGCGCCCGGGCCTCCATCTTACAGATTGCAATTATTTATAGCGAAACAGTCGTATTTAAGTAAAACAATTTGGGATTCCTTTTTAAGGGTGTGGTTGCCGTTCAACGTGCAATACAATATATTATCGAAATTGTTTATTTTACGCAACGTAAGTAAAAAAATATTTAAAAAATATTGATATCTGCCTGTTTCAAATATACCTCTAGGTACATACCCGTTTGGTCAAATGCTAAGGGCATTTTATTTATAAATCGAAAATAATCTGTTCAAATGTTTATATCTATTGCATTGTCAAAAGAATCGATATTATTTCACGTTATATAGGTTAAAACCCATTCCACTTCTATTGTAGATTGGAATTTATTAATATGACTTCACAATATTGGAATATTCAAGCAATATTCACGGGGGTATTGCGTACATCAATACACCTACATGAGTGTGTAAAATTAAATTTCGTACGAGTCATAGCAATCGCCAGCTTTTTGATATTTTATTTGAAATATACTATATGTATCCGGCTCACCTACTAGTCTATAGGATGAACAACAGAGCTGATAAAACGTGGCAGTACTATACTCTTCTGCCTATCCTGTTGGAAAAATACAGCTATAATGTTGTGTTATGTTTGGTTAAAAAACATATACATATTGTTATTAACCAAATGTGAAGTGTCTTATGGGTTAGGCACAGAGCATTGAGTCCCAATTGTTTCTATCCTTATACATGTGGCTTTTTTTATGTATTTTTATAATTCATAATATATAACAAAGAACACATTTTGATGGTAGGGCGGGGGAAGAGAGAGAGCCCTCTTCGCCCTTCTCTCTCCGCATCGCGTCCCCGACACCACCCCAAAATTTTGTTAAATAAAACAGTTCACGAATAAATGACGTTGTTTAAACAAAAACAAATCGATAATGCATGTTGAACCTGCTGTTAGCAGGCGAGTCAATGTTCGGGCTGGACAGCACACGTTGTTTTACTCCGGTAATAGATATACATATATCTACATATTGTATGCACTTGTTAATATATACTCGTAAAACATACTAACAAAGGGTCATCTAAGTAACGATACAAGGCTAGCTTATCGTGGTTAAATCATATCGTCAAAATAACTTGATAACTAAACTAGTAACTATTTAAGTACCTACACCAAAGGCATGTACAATGTGGAACTATTGGAAACGGTCCAGCTGACGAGTCTAATTCTACTAACCGTTTCTTGTAATATCTTAATTCTTCATAAAACACACAAGTAGGCACGCACAAAATGCACGTACGCATGCACGTACACACGCACCCACGCACACACCCATGCACGCGCTCAATTACGCATCAAGTCATATACGCACACACAGAAACAAACATACATGTACGCACGCATGCGTGCATGCATGCAGCTACATTTGAACTTTTGTGTCCAATTTTATATAGGCAGCTCTTCTTTAGCGGCTTCTTGAGAGAATCAATTTTGTGCTTTTGTGTGAACCTAATAGAACATTTTCAAAACAATCAACTTCGAATTCTGAAACAGAATTAGTTATATTTTAATATTAGCAGTACTAAATCTGAAATAAACACAATAAACACAGTTTGAGTTATATTACAGCTAGATGCTAAAATGCACCAATTATGTTAAAATTTGTAAGTATGTTGCACATTAGTTAGATGTTCAATAAGCGATTTTGAAGAAGTGGTTACAAAAATTGTATAAATTTCGTTCCAAAAAAAAATTGCAACTTACGATTGTACTCTTTAAATCACAATGTCGTTATCAGAATTAAGCCTCGTGGAATCAGCTGGCGTGCTCGCGAAAGAAAAAAATTCAATTCAACTGACTTAATGTAGAACTTTGTGAAATAAAACGAATCACATTGTCCATTTGAAATTTTTGAAAATCTAAAGTTCCGACTTTTGTGTTTTCTCCGGGCCAAGATAAGGTATATTCTAATGTTACATTATATAGTAATTTATTAAATGGATACTCATTTTATAAACATAACATAAAATCACGCCTTTATTTCCCTGAAGGGGTAGGCTAAAGATTGTTTTAATCTTACGTTTCACGCGATAATTTACAGGTCCCACGGAACAGCGGGTGAGCCCATCGCCATACACCCCTGCAAATCCAGACAAACTAACGCACCAAACTAACAAGGAAGTCGTTTATTATTGATATTATTATGATATAATTTTATATATCCGTATATTTGAGTTGCACGTTGCGAATATCACCGACGATCTCGAACACCGTTGAAGAGAATATAACATTAGCGTATAAGCGTAATAATAATGAATGCTAATAAATACATACCTACACATCTTCATGCCATGCCAGGTGAAAAGGTAGGGAGAAAGCACTACCAAACATCTCTGTTCTTACAGACTTTCCTTCATTAGTATAAATAAAAGCAAGCATTTTAAGACTTAAATGTCAAATAACTCATGAAGAATTTTAAAACAAACCGTTTTCCGATTTTGAATTTGAAGAAAAAAGTGAAAGAAGCAACGGTGGTAGCTGTAAAAAAATCAATGGTGTTCAAAATCATAAGATTACGTTCCATTCGCGCAGATTTTCCCGATACATATCGCTTTAACCTGTTTAGTAGACTAATACAAGAGCAATATGTATAATGTTCATAACTCTCCAGCCTGGTAAGGAGTTTCTTGACAAATTCTTCATGTATTGTTATTGAACACGATTTTTGTGTGGTTTTTATTAAAAACGTAGGAAAAAAGTACTAAATTTAATATCTTTAAAAACATACCTCATGCTACTACTACTTATATATTTTTTTATTTGCTGCCGTTAGCAATCAAGCTTGGAAACGTAGTCTGGTAACAGCATTGTTACAATTCAGAATTACGTAAGGCAGTTCGATAAATATGCATGACTCAATCTGTTGGATAATAAATCGATGGATATAAAAAGAGCATCCAATATCGACTGATGAAATAATTATGTGTTAAAGTGAAAATAACAGTTTCGTTCGCGGCTAACACGAGAACAATCGAAAACGCTCTTAACGGGACGTCCTACGGTAATTTAGATTGACTTGTTTCGGACCTATTTAAATTGTTTTTTTCGGGACGCATCCTCCAAACAACCGAGCATATAGCTGTTGTACGTAATTTATTATTCACAAATAGACTACGGAAATTGTGTTTTAACGAAGACAAATTGAACTAAAGCGGAATCAATTACGGGGAGATTTATTTTCACCGAGTGAAAGAATTAAGTAAGATATAAAAAGATGCTAATTTAATTTTGTCAACTGTAAACATGGAGTTTGGGGAGGCATTATTGCGAATTTTTTCTTTACGTCTCGCTTGGAGACGTAAATTTTTTTTGTGTACCTTTCTCTGTTTCATTGTCAGTTATATTTGCGCGATATTAGTCGACCTCGATGTTTATACGTTTGTTCTATTCTTAGTAATCAATAGCATCTGTTAGTAAGAGGAGGAGTGGACTTTCGCACTGATTCGGTAATGATATTCATTTAAACCTGTAATTACTTTCAGCTTGTACACGTGTCTGGTAAAAATACCGCAATTGATTACTGCAATAATAAAAATTGTTCTTGGCACAAATAGGTAGGTATGGAAGAGTTCGACCTCATAAGAACCGCTTCTTTGCATGTTTTATGAATTGTTTAAACAATTTTTCAAGCTAGGTTTTATGACTAACTCGCCTTAAATCAATTTTGTCTAGAGCTTTCCTAATCTACCAATATGCCACAATTATTACCTGTGTTAGAGGATTTACCTATTCTGATTTAAATTCAGGGAATCTGTGAGGCTGTATATACGTTCCACTAAAAATATCACGTGAATACGAAAATGAGATTACAAAAGTTCCCATTCAATACGAGCTCTCATTAAATATTAAGCTTAAATTGTCGCCAAAAAACGAAGTTCGTTTTCGAAAACGCAAACAATCGGTCAATTTGAATAAAAGCTGAAATTTATGTAGTGATTGATAGTTGCTGGCAAATTATATAAATTGACTGTAAGATGGGTTGTAACAAAGGCTTAAAATGGTTATATGTATCTAGAAAAATTATTATACCTCTTCACTTGGTCAGTATGAAACTAAGACCTTAATCCGTCACATTGTGGAGAAAGAGTTCAAGAATAGAATCCTAAAAGAGACGATAATGATGCAAATAGTAATAGACAGAATTACACCCAATTTTGCAATACAATACAGACAGTTTTATAATTAGATAGCTTGATAGGTTACGGACTTGATCCGTTTTGTTTTAAAAAAGAATTTGGAACCATAAATAGTGGAGATGGCGATGATGATGATGTAAATAAAAATAGATAAGAATTTATGGATTATAGATTTAATTTTAGGTTTCGATAACGTTTAATAATAGATATTTTAATTTAGAAAAATCCGATAATAGGTACCCGACCGGGAATCGAACACAAGACGACAAGACACTGTCGATTGGCAGTCTCGCTTGCAACCACTCGACCAAGGAGGCAGATATACTTTTTTCACGATTAAAACCAGCCTTCATGTAAGTATCGATAGACGATTGAAAATGTTTGGCTCCGTCTATTAGAAAACGTTTAATATAATAAACATTGAAATTTTAAAATGAACACATTTTAGACGAAAGATAAATAATAATTTATGAATTTATAGCTCCTTAAGCGATTTGCTCCGTTCGTCCTGTCGGCCGGCAGATGGTAGGCAGATTGTACCGCTCTCACCTGGCGCGCGCACGCGCAGACCCGCACGCGCGCTAGGGCTGCCACAAAAAATCGTAACTGGTCAGCGGACACAATGGAAAAAACGTCATAACACCTGCCGATCTCCATTGTTCTAATGCCTGCTTGATATTTGATGCTTTCCTAAAAACTTTTGCACATGGAGCCCACAGAATTTTAGCAAGGCTTAGTTTTTTGTTTGAATTGCTTTATAAGTCGTCATCATTTTCACTTTTGATTCTTGTCATGTGGGTTTTAAGAGAATATGGCCATTTTGGTCATTATTGAAGTAGGACGTAGGTATATAGTACCTAGATTGAACTTAATTTTTTGAATATTATATTAAACTGTTGTTCTGACCAGCTGACAACCATAGTCCAGTTGTTGTTACAGTTTCTATGCCCTTGCTTATTTTTAATACAGATAATATTATCGCATTATCAAGGGGCATTCGGACATATGATATTCCTTATGAATGATATAAAAACTTCATACAGATAAAGCCATCTTTGTGGTAACACCTGCATACTAGATAAATGGTATTGATTTAATATTGACTGTGGTCGTTGGTCAATTTAGATATTGGTGGTCACGACAGTTTTATAAATTGTCGCCGTTAGTGACGTCATTTTTACATATGCCTTCAATATTTGAAAAAAACGATTGTACTATGTATGTACATTGATACATTGAATTTCTTACCAAGTCCTATCAGTAAAGACAATCAACAATGGATATTGATATCCTGATAAGCCACAGTATTATCAATAGTGTGAATGGAGCCTAATACACATTACACTAATCGATAGTAATCTGTAAAGACAGAGACAGTAACCTACATTAAATAATATGAACGACAGTGTGAATTGAGCCTAGCACAATATGTGGTACACGAAACTGGTAGGTGATATTGGTGTTTCTATATGTTAGTGTAGTAAATGTAGTCGGCCGATATCGTGCATTTTGATGGGGTCGCCTTTGTGATGATAAAACTGTGATTGGAAGCAACGAGGGGCCACGGAAATGAGCTTATGCATTTTGTTCCCATCGGCCCGTTTGATTTAATGTTATTGCACACGCTATAAATAACGGCGATAAATAAAACGAAGTGTATCGTGTGCCGATATCATTCAATTATCAAAACATTTACACGGAATCGCTGCGGTTCTGTAGACAAAGTTGTTAATGTGTGCTGAATTGGGGGTTATGCGTTCGATTCTTCCAAGTAGTATTTGTTCTGACATGTAAAATTTTCTAAATAAAAAATAGTAAGTAATATTTAATACTTGTAGATTACGAGTCGTCTGTTTATCAAGTCTAGGCTCTGTTTAGTTTGGGATCAACTGACCGTATATTTTAATAATTATCTAGTGAATTGGCAATTTTTTTTAAAATTTTGCGAATGTTCTAGAAACTTTTAATCAATTGCAATCTAGTTGATTTGGTCTCATTAACCTTTCTCTAGCTAGATGAAGTGACCTTATGCGCTACGTGGCTGGCAGCCGTTACATGCGACGAGTTGACGATCGAGCTCAGTGGCGTCTTATTGGAGAAGCCCAGCAGTGGACGGACATTGACTGATAATGAATGATGAATGAATTAATGAGCTGTGTTAAAAATATATGTAGCTATGTATATTACAATGGGCTTATGAAACTGGATATACCAATTAAGGCAATTTTTCTGTTGTATTTTTGAAGCTAGATGCGACAAGACACATAGTGAGCGCGAATTCTTTTATAAATGAGATAAATGTAAATTTTAGGACCGACACAGGCTGATGATAATAACAATTGTTCAAATAGGTACATGTGTAGATCGATTGTACTATTGACGATGCCCTAAATACGACCACGTATTATATATACGAGTAGCATATATATTTGATATTTAGACGTTTTATTGTGTACATAAAGCTTGATTTACGATGAAAAAGCCAACAAAATGATAGACGAGGCGGTTGATTTCGTAGTTAATGAGATTTATGTAGATCGTTCGTGTGGCGCGCGGGTTGTTCTGTAAACAACGACAAATATCAATTTTCCGGTCGGCGAGTCGTGTACAATGCGCACGGGAAGCGTGCGCTGGTGACGAGCTGACGGCGAGCGGGAAGGAAATACGGTCAGCTGGGGTCGATGCTCACATCGATCTATATATCGAGGAACTATCGAAAACTACTCATTTTAGTTAAGTATCATTACTATTAGATCATTAATCCAGTTCTTTTCTGGTGTAGGCAGTGAGCACTGGGTACGAAATATCGCCATCCTTACGGATCAGGCGTGCTTCTACATTCATAATTTATTTCATATACGTATGCAGGTTTCTAATAGATACTTTTGACTCTCGTTTAACTAGTAGATACATATTAAAACTATTTGATTAAGTTAGGTAAGTTTTGGTCTTTCTGGTTCCTGCACCCATCACCATTCACATGGTATATCTGTTATGTAACTATATTATTACGTTACTAAATTATCGTCACGTCTGTCATCCCTGAAGAGGTAAACAGAGAAGTGCAGTACACACCCACGATTCACCAGTTACGTTTATATCCCACGATGTAATGGGCATTGCTATACAGGGCATACACCCAGAGTCCGACCTAGTACTAAAAAGTCTAAGATAGAAAAATCCAATAGTACACCCACAGGGAACCGAATCCAGGGCCTCTCGATCAACAGCATTGTACGTAACTACTCGATCAACGTGACAGTCAACTATCTTATTATTAACAGTAAAAAATCTTAGGATGTACTTATTAGATATGCAATTTTTGCAACAAATTAGATTTTTTCTTATTTTTTCAAGTCATTACACTTTTTATTTAAAAAAAAAGTAACAAAGTTCGAAAGTAGTGCTTAATGGCATTTTCTGCTATCTGGTCTACGATATACTTACAATATTCTAAGCAAAGCTTAATTTATATTTTTTAAATAGAGTCCTCGGGCACGTAACTATTTCAATTTTCA
>DWME01000310.1:0-36655 GCA_018244795.1 Parelbella ahira ahira | reverse complement strand
GTCACGTTCATGTCACCACGACCAGCGAAATGGAAAGTGTTCAGTGTCATCTGAGTTGATGGTTCACCAATGGATTGTGCTGCTAGCAATCCTATTGGTTCTCCTGGTGCTGCCATAGAAGCTAAATACTTAGCATTTATTATTTCTGCGAACTTTTCCTTCTCTGTATATTCAGAATATATATGTTCCTTGCGATTCTTTAAGTAATTTTGTGTTAGCTCATTCAATTGTTCACTCACCACACCCAATTTATACTCTGGAGAAAATTTACACGGAATTGGATCTGGACAACGTTTTTTCGTGTATTGTTGTCTTTCCTCTTCGTCTAAATCACGCCACATTTTTTCGATCGTCCAGTAATTAGGATCTCTTGTTCGGTCCGTTGGTTTGTCATCTAAGATAATATCATTTTTAACTATAGCGGAAAAATGAGTAAATGGACTATATCTGACTTTTTGTAATGGACTTCCATTTTTTTTCTTCCACTTTTTCAGTGATTTCTGTGTTTTTGATGTTGCCTTGAATTCATCGTCTTCTTTAAGTTTTTTTATAACAGACTTACTCACGACGGCGTTTGAATTAATATCAAGGAATTCAAATTGATTCTCATTAAGATACTGACATTTTAATACGTCAAGGCCATCCTCGCCATAAGCGAATTGTATTACACTGCTATCTGAGTCTCTTACAGTATGATCATAGGCTACACTTAACCCTTCTAAGTGCTTAATGAGACACCTTTGTAAATAACCTGATCGACTTGTTTTGACTGCTGTATCAATAAGACCTTCACGACCAGCCATACAATGGAAAAAGAACTCTTGAGGTTGAATTCCCGTCATGAATCGCCCATCAATGAAACCTCCAGCTCTAGGAGAAATATCGTATGGTAAAAAGCTAGGTAAAGATCTTCCAGATATCATCAGTGGTGGTCTTTTACCTTCTAACTCAATTTGGCCAAGTAAGCATGAAATCTGCATTGTATTAACAGTTGATCCTTTAGCACCAGACTGCACCATTAATTGCAAATTATTATATGGGAATTTCTCAAGCAATCCTTCAGATAAGCACACAGTGTTAATATTATTTGTGTAAGAGTCCAAGATACTTTTATACTGTCTATCTAAATTGGCTCGAAATTTCGGGTCCTTAAAAAGCATTTCACTGATTTTGTCTTTGAGCTTTGATTCATCAACATCATCAGGTAATTCTGTAGCTTTAGTAGCTGCAACTTTTCCAACCTGTCTTACCATCCTAATAAAATTATCTCTTTTTTTATCAGCTTCTTCCACCACCAGGATATCTTTAACACCTAATGTAAAGCCTATCCACTGTAGATAAAATGTAAATACCTTAGAAAAAGAGCTCAAAAGTGCACTTGAGCTATCTCCCCCATACAATTCATACATGCAATGAACTAAGCCATATGGTGTAGCTCCATAGTGAGTTTTATCTAAAACACCACATAAAAGCTCTCCCTTTCGTATAATAACCTCTGCTTCTGTCATTACATTTGGATTAGTGAAAGGAGTACCACCAGCCTTCCATTGCCTTGCTGGATCCTTCTGCCAAGCTTTTGAACTGATTTTAGCTTTACCAGTTAAAGTAAGGTATGGTTTTCCTACAGGTATACTATTAATTATTATGGTTGAAAGAATTTGTTTTCCTGACCATAACATGACTGGTTTTAAAATTGTTGGCGGTAAAAGCTTGATTTCACCTTTATAATTGGATAAAGCTTGAAAAACCAACTGTTGATAGTCTGCTCTTGTAAAGAAGGCTCCTCTGATAGACATTTTTACTCCTGATATTACATGATCTTGGATCAAACCGCTCAAAGGTGTTCCATCCTTCGGAACAAGGTATTGTTTTCTAACTGACATGATGTTGTATGCCTCACTTCTAGCAATTTCATTTTGAGGGAAGTGAGCATTCATTTCATCACCATCAAAATCGGCATTGTATGATTTGCAGTTAGCATAATGCAGCCTTAGTGTTTTCTCTCCTTTAAGAATCCTAGCTCTGTGAGCCATCATACTGGGTTTGTGAAGAGATGGCTGACGGTTTAATAAAAGAATATCACCATTAACCAAATGTCTATGGACAATCTTAAGTCCTGAAGATTTATGCTCATCTGGTGTCAGCAATCTTTTGGCTAATGATTTTCTTTTCTGAATGGAATCAGGAGGAATTCTGATTATTCGACCATTTTTTATTTCTACTTTCTCTGCACCTGGATGTTTGTTTGGTCCATTAATAACCATTTTCCGTAATTCATCAACGTTCCATTCTGTAACAGGTACTGGATATGTCAGTTTAGTTGCAAAGGCATCTGGGATACCAATTTCATCAATATCCACATTTGGATCTGGTGTGATGACAGACCGTGCAGCAAAGTTAACTCGTTTACCCATCATATGCATTCGTATAACTCCTGTTTTCTTTTCGAGAATCTGTTTCAATCCTTGACTGGTTGTACCTTGGCCGTCACAATTAAGTACATGGTTTATATGTCTCTGTAATTCTTGCCATATTGTGTGAAGCTTTTCAGGTGGAGATTTGCCAGCAACACTTTCATAGGCTTTTCTGGGTATTTGGTCAAGACTGTCCAAAGCTTTTTGATGATCTGACACAGATAATATCTGTAATACAGCTCTAGCAGAAAATGCCGACTGAAGAATACTTTTATATACATTTGTCTGAGGATGTTCAACCAATTCTCCTTGTCGAACATTGCATGGTCTCACACAAGGTGGAAGAACTGGAACTGTTTGCATGAAAAATATTTCTGTTACAGGTTTGGTTACTGAATGCTTAAGAATAGGGATGCATTGAATAAGAATTTCTTCATCATTTTGTGCAATTGCTTTACAATAACGCTGAATTTCATCAGGCATTAATATTTTTATACCCTTAGGTCCTCCTTCTGCACTGAGGTTGTACATGATTTTATTGTCAGATGTCGTGACTTTTATAAGTTTAGCCCTACAGTACAGGCATGATTTAGAAATGTTGATATTTTTAAAAACATTTGCAATGGCTTGATTTCTTAATTTATCTGTATTTTTGTTATGAAAATTATCTGTGACAGGGTCAGATTTGGAAAGTAGCCGCTGAGATTTCCGTATAGTCTTGTTCATTTTTCCAGGTGAGGATTCACTGCGAAACTCTTTAGCGTCACCTATAAAACGGGCCAAGTCTAGTGCTGCCGTTACATGACCAACATCAAGTAACTGAAGTTGTAGTTTCAATATAAATTTTGTTCTGTCGTCCATTTGGATTCTGAAGCATTTAAGACAGCTCACCCTGAACAGAGTGTAAATATTTTTAAAGAATAATGGGTTGACAATAACCAGTGGCAGTTCAATGTGTCCAAAGTGGCCAGGGCAATGGAGCAGGGAGTTGGAGCACGTGGCACAAAAATCATTCCTGTCCCTAATAGGCCCAAGCGCTGGATCGTAGAGACCACCCTTGATTGCGTTTCCCATCGAATCAAACGAGATAGTGTTGGTAATTTTGGCAACACTAAGTTTCCGTACATCTTCGTCGCTAAACATCAAAAATTGTATTGAATCAGGATCCACAGAAGTCAAGCCTATTAGAGCCGACGTGAAACCGGCCTTATAATCCATGATTGTGCCTGTTAAACAGAAACATAATAAAACAACATAACCTTACAATCATAACATAAATATTGTCCGCCTTTTATATCATTGATACTTACGAGTTCGACACTTTGGATATGTTATACAATATACATGTAATATTCAAGATGTAGTGTTTTCATATGAAACGTGATATATATTACATCAATAATTTTTCTTTTCAAACTCACACTAAAACAGGCATCTGCTTGACATACGACATCGACATATGACATATGTACCAACAAAACTATAGACAATGAAGTGCCTACTTGTAAAAAAAATATTGTACCGTTAATGTTTCATACAAAAAAATCATTCGGTTTGCATTAGTATTTCAAAATCCCTGTATAACCTAACGTTAATATCTAAGAAAAGTCAGTTATAATAAATCGTAAAACCATAAGCATTAAGAGTGCTAATCTTTAAGTCGGTATGATAAAAAATATCTTACGTTTTAGAGGTGTAGACTAATATTCTAAAAGGAGTTTAATAAAGTAATGGTATTAAAGTTTAAATTAGCTTGTAATATAGTAATTGGTACGCAAGCATGTACATAAAAATAGTTTTGAGGATAAAAATAAAAAAGTTGAGTTCAGCTGACAATTTTTAGTCTTAAGGCTAGCAATTAATTTTCTAATATGGCAACATCGACAAGCAGACAGTCAACATGGCGGCCCAAGATGAAGTTGACGTATGTGAAAGTTGGGAGGATATGGTCGAAAATGGAGTAAGTTAAATTGTGAGAAAGCCGACACCAACATTTGTCTAGCTTATAGCTCTTCCTGGTGACTATATGAAGAAAATGTTTCATTGTTTCAGTTAGACGAAAAAATTCATCTGATGTCAAGTGGGCCCGCGCCAGTGAAAACTGCACCCAAAGGTTGTAAGGTTACAAACGTAATTGTCGAAGAGAACGCGTGTATAGGATCACAGTGCGTAATGCCGGAGCCGTCAATTCGAATTTTGAAACGGCCGCCCTCCCTGGCAAGCGGACAGCTAAACGGAGAAAACCGCGCGCGTCCTGTAAAGACGCTGGAACAAAGACAAAAAGAGTATGAACAAGCTCGACTGCGAATATTAGGCGAAGCCCGGAGCCCCGAAGACGTTATTGACGACAAGTAAGTACCTTGACAAGTCGAGTTTTCATGAGTATTGTGATGTAACGGTTTTTTCCATAATTAACCAAGTAAAGGCCTTGAATGAACATGTAAATGAAAAATTCTTTAGCATTTCTTTTTTTTAATAGGCTTCAAACTTCTGTGTTCCGCCAGTATTTTTATAACTCAACTCTACAAATTGTTTCGCTAATATTGGTTTCATTGTAGGTGAAATTGATATTTGTGTAGAAAGTATTTGTATACTTTTTTAAAAGTTTTTATCCTGTTTATTATATTTAGAATGATGAAAGATACTTGAGTGTCTTAATGAAATTTCATATTGATGTTTGTGTGCTTAATGTTAGAATGCTAAATGTGCTTAATGCTCTGTGCAATGCATTCAACATATCTATTTTTTATAAAATAGGACAGAAATAGTCATTGACTCTTTTTTTTCTCAAAGTTTGTTAAAGATAGACATTTAAATCTCTGAGGGCAAATTTTCTAATATCACATATATGCCTAACATTTGCTCTGTTCTTGAAGAATTATTATGGTCAAAATAATCTTCCTGTAATAGTGTTCTCAATGTGCAGTTGCACCATTTTCAATTGCCAGCCTGGAAAGTTATTCAGATTCTGTATTTATCTAAAAATGAAATCATATGTGCCTTTTAATTAAGATTTTTGTGATATAATATTTGAGATAATCACAATTCATATTTAAGACAAAATAATAATAATTAAATTATCAATTACTGTCAATTCATGAAACACTGATAGAATACTGTTTTTATCAATGTTTGATTACATTATGCTTTGCCTAATTGCTCCAATTGAATGAAATTTTTGTGTTCTACTGGTTTATTCATATTGTACAAATTAAAAATTAATGATGTTTTTATTCTTTATTACTTTATTGTCAGTTAGTTATTAGTTTACTGTTGGCTGTTCTACCACTGAGAAATAAGATTTGTCATCCATATATGATAATATGTACAATAAAAGAGATTATAAATTACAACATTATTCAAATGTTTTACAGTTTGAGTCGTATTCAAGATAAGTTACAAGCACATAACATCAATGGCAACCCGATGAGTGGCAAAATAAAAAACAATCACAGTGACATTGCCAAAGGAAAGGACAAGAAAGTCTTATCGAGGTTGCCACCAACACCTTCACCAGCTGTGATTTTTCCCTGTCCCCCACCGCCAGGGGTTCTTGTGATCCGAGCGCCTCGAGGTCCAGATGGTACAAAAGGTTTTACAAAAAGGTAGCAGTCAAAGAACCATCGTAAAAATAAGTCAGTTAAGCTGCATAAGCAATTATGATAATTGAAAAGTTTCTCCATCCGTTGTTCCCACAAACTATAAATATTGGATCTGCTATTTTAATGTGTCAAATTTTATTATTTAACAATCACTGTACATGCTGGTGTGATGGGAAACATTTAGTATGCCAAAGCATTACATGTCACTAATGATAATATTACAATTATAGTGGTCTAAGACATGCCTCAGTTTGTATCAGGAGTTAAAGTGAATGTAAATTTGGAGACTTCATAACAACATATTTAAAGCATAATTTAAAAAAAATGTTACAACAAATTCTACTTCATGGATACTAAAGTATTTTTCAATAGCTAAAGAGTGATTTTTTGAATATCAGGAGGTGATCTGTTTCAGGCTAACATTACTGTTGCTATTAGTATTATTAGTGAAGTGATGTAACAAGCTGGAGCCAGCTGTTTTATGAGACCTTGTAGCATATATGTGTGTGTTTTTAACACATTATTCACTTCACTTAGAGCAGCAGTGATTTTTGACCCTGGCTGCAGGTATACTGAAGTGATTTAGACCAGGTTGTTTGTTTGTCCAAAGTCCCACATTGTGACTCCTGGCATTAAATAAATCTGTGTCCATTATGAAGGCACATAATAATGTTCAGAACTTGGTGATTGAAAGCATTCTAATGAAATGACCTTAAACATTGCAATAGCCCAATATCCATGATTGTCTGTAATTTTAACTACTACTACAAATTAGTCCATTTCAAACATATATGTTCTATCGAAAAGAGAAATATCTCTTTTCGATAGAAAGTTAGTGCAATATTGATTCACTGCATGTGGATCCATGTTGAGAAATAAGTTTAATAGTACAATTTTAGTACTCGAAAAGATTAATATGTTGTACAATTGGCATACTAAGATGGTTCTCAAAGTAACACGTACAGTTATAATTGAAATGAAATCATAATTGTTCCAAAGGAATTAGCATAAATATGAAATGGATCGGTAACACTATTTGAGAGTGCTCATGTCGGGGATCAATTTATTTAATCAAAATGTACAATATTGTAGGCATTGAAATATAATAAGTATGAAAGGTAAAACAAAGAAGTTAAATGGTTGTTACTAATAAGTTGAAACAAAAACGCACATTATAAAGCCCTGCTGAATTAAACACTCCAGTCCAGTCCAGCAGTTGACTGAGATAGGCTGATGATGATGATAGTGATGACGATGATGAGTCTTTTAGACAGTAATTGCTAAAAAGTATGTAACTTTTATCTATCCAAAGACAAAACATCATGACATTGGGCAATTCATATTTTTCTGTGATTTCGACTATAAAGATTTCATAGTTGGATAACAAAGTCTACATACATACATTTCTTCATGATACAATGTCTATGATACTTGGGAAAAATCCATAGAGATTTTTTTACAGCGAAGGGTAGTTATGTTTTCACACTTATTATATTTCCATGATTTTGTAGGCTTAGATGCCTGAATTAGTGAACTGATGAGATTCTGAAATATGAACACTCGATAACTGAACATGTGCCTGTGTATAAATTAAGTATTATTATTATAATTGCATCTGTTCATACATATTGAAAAGCATAACAATATTCTATATACCTATATCTTGCCGGAATTGACATGTACCAATCATTTTGTATGTATGGATAAGGCTCACTACGAATTTTAAGTCTTTACAACCATTTAACAAATAAGTGCCGTAATGGGTTTTTCGCGGCGGAGTGCACTGCCCCAGCGGTCCAATGACGTGTCAGATTTTGGCAGTTGCCAGTGGCGCCATCCAATCGAGTGGCAGCTACTAGTAGTAACGTAAAATCTCGCGTTCATCATGCCACGTTCTACCCTCAAACCAAATAAAACCACTCTATCATGTTTAAAGACTCGAAATTCCCAGTGCAAATTATACATACATAGACACATAAATTTGACGATAAAAAGTCAACATTTTTCACTAGTTAGAGATTTTTATATCAAGTTTTTCTATCTGTATGGAATATTTTTAAGATAGCAATAGCTAATTGTACATAAATAATATATTTAGTATGCTAAGTTATCCTATAAGGTTCTTCACGCGTTTGCTGTGTTTGTGGTTTTAGAAATGCCAAAAATGTATACCATTTATGTCAATGTTCTGTGGAAAGACCATCATACAGAATTATTACCAGAATTAGACGACATTAAAAACTTGTCAATAATATAGCATTAATTTTGGGATAAGTACATTCAATATAAGATATTTTTGAAATAAAAGAATACCAGCCAAAAACTAAATGGGAACATCTAATTCTTCAGCTTGTTAGTGTGCGTCTGCTTGAAATAAATAACAATATAAGTATATCTTATTATGATGTTTCTGCTAGTGTTTAAAGCATTGGCAACAGGTTCATAACTTTTCAAAGTAATACCTTCTTGTGTAACTGGTTTAGCCTTCAGACTGTATTTGTAAGCTTTCAAAATCTTGTATAGCACAGCCTATATAATTTGAAAAATATTTATACCTTTTTTTGTTTGATCTTATAATTTTTAAATATGTATTTTTAAGGCACAAACACAGTAAAACCCGCGTCAAAGTGTGATTGTGAGCTTGAGGTGCGTCACATAGTATGGCTAGTTTATTTGGATTATTTAACAAAAGATGTTGCCAGTGTTTAATTTGAGCGATGGGAAACAGTGGAGAGAGAGAGAGAGAGACAGTGGAGATAGAGACACAGTGGGTAGAGGAACAGAGACAGAAACGTAGAGTGCCTTGTGTGGTATACAGCAAGATAACAAAGGCGCATTTGATAGAATTACTTAAAGTGAATAAATTGGCGTTCAATAGTATTCACTACTAAACATATTTCTAAAAAAAAAATTTGTGATCTTTGAGCTGGGTTTTGTTTTAAATTACAGACACACAAAGTTCATTAATTTCATAAATCTGTCGCATGAAATATTCCACATGGAGACCAACACTCAAATTAATTGTCAGGAACAATACCGAAAGTGAAACACTACGAAGATCATCGATTTTCGTTGTATTTTACTGTGATATAACTTTCAAAATTTAAAAAAAAAAGACTGTTTATATACCTACTCACTAAGTTCGCCTGGGACTGGATTGGACTTGATTTTGTCGTAAGTATTTATTCGTCTATACCATAAATCCAGTCTCAGATATAACCACGTCAGATAATTTGAAGCAATCTTTAAAACGTATTACATATTTATATTTAATCCAAATAAAACGTCGAAGTTCGCTGCCTCAGTGTGCTAAAATGCTGACTCCATTTATTATTGTTAAAATACGGAATAAACTAAAGTTGTGAATAAACAGGTTATAAATATAACGATATTATTATTAATTAAAGAAGATATCGAATGCAAGGTGAGAGGCAAATCTAATTCGTACAGGGTTGTGTGCGACGAACTTGTTGTAGTTTCCTAATCGTAATTAAAGAAATAATCCGTTTGTGTCATTCATCGATCTAGTTTGCCGTTGGATAGTGAACTAGTTTGCTCGCGGATATGATTGATAAATAACGGATAATTATGCATTTCGACGCACATTTAAGCCATTAGTAAATATATTTTTTTACTGACTGCGATTATTAACTATTACAGCACCTTGTTATAAAATAGATAACGCAATTTTCTCAAACTAACTAGTTCCCTTAGTTCGGTCATGAAATTGCATTTTGGGAATAGTTCGCGATACAGTGAAATCGATTGAAAAATAGAGTTAGTAAGTTAGCATTCTTAGGTAACGCTATGTTTGTTTAGCGTTAGTTTATGTATAATTCAAGGATTGTGATATAGGGATAATCGTCTTATTGCAAGCCTTTTCTCATCTCTTAAAATTTTTGTAGTGGTTACATTTATGACCTCCGTGTGACTTGTTTGTGCTGTGATTTATTCGATAGTATTGGTACAAAAATATGAAAAAAGCAGACTGGTCTATTGCCTCGCCGCAAAATGGCTGTGTTATCTCAGATAGCATTGGACTTTTGGGAGTTGATTCGGTGCAAAAACACGCAGTCCGAGTAGTCAAAAATCCTAGGTCCGCAAGGTTTGAGAAATGAACCCTCCGAGAGGATATAGGTTCCTTCTGTAGTGTTCTGCCGGATTGACAATGATGAATGTTTTGCGAAGTCATTTGATTTACCTGTCACAGTTCTCGATTCATTATAATTATTTGTCCTCGAATCGATCACAGCACAAAACCGTTAAGGTAATTGTAAAAATAAACATGCACATTATTTTTGTAAATGCTAGTTGATGACACGTACATATAAAGAAGTTTTAGAGCTTAAACGACAACATGCCTATTTTGTTAGCGAATGGGATTACATTTTATCTGTATTGACTAGGTAAAGATATTTTTACATCATGACCTGTAGGATAATAAGTTATGTTACGGTATAGACTCTAGGGTATTTCATTCGTTCTTTTATCTTTATTGTACTCCTCATGTTATTGTCTTTATAAATTAAGTTAATTATGACCTTTGACATTGCTTCTTTAGAATTATTTCATACTCGTTCAGTGCTCGTTCAGTACGTTCACGCTCCTGTTAAATGTTCAGTTGTGTGTCATCACTATCGCTCCTCCGCTCTCAATTTTATTCAATCTCATTCAATCAATCGCTATGAGCTTCTCTTATAAAAATTGATGCTTCTTAGAACTGTTTATAAATTATCTGGTATACCTTTGTCTAAGTAGTTTGTGGCTGGTAGTAGTTCTTATGGCTTTTTATATTATTCATTTAAACCCTAATTTATTGGAGTTTTGTTTGAGGTTCTCGATAATGGTTTGAAAGCGATTGTGACTGACCGTTGCTAAACCGTGAGATTTGGCTGGGATTGAAACGGTTCATATTGTTTGAAAAAACGGAAGTGTCAATGTAGGTCTTATATGGTTCAACGTGTTATACTTGCCTCTTTTAAACTTTCGAAAAAGAAAGAGAGGCGTGATAGGTATCGGTTTGGAGAGTATGGCTTATTCGTGGCAAGTTTGTTGAAGTTTTAACTTGTGCAGTGTTAAAGCTCACGCGCGACGTGGTAAGTCTTAGGTGTGACAATTTAAATCTTATGCATGTCGTGGTAAAGCTTATTCAGTCGTCTCGAAACAGTGTTGTAAATAATCCATTCATAAGCTTATTTATTTGTGAACGACTTTTAGTGCCAATTTTTATGTATTTATTCCTAACGTAAATTAGATTTAACTTTCTTTTTTTTTTTGTAATAATAAATAAAGTTCGAGTTGCACTTCCGATGTGCTTGGTATGCACTTGAATTATGTTGCAAAACATTATTATATTCAAATAAGGCTTTCCTGTTACTTGCAACTAGATTGTGTTATCGTAATTTAGTAACAATGCAAGCAAGAGATGGATATATCTCACACATGTTGCAAGTCATCTTTCTCCGGCTACCGGCTATCAGAATAAGATTACACCAATTGTTACTACACATACGTTTAGTTCTGTCTGCACTTCAAATGACGTATATATATCATGGTAGTACCTAATATGAATGCTATATTGCTTCGAGAGTAATCTACATAATGTCGCAGATATTGTTTGTCGAGTTCTGTTGTATGCTTTGGATTCTTATATTTTGTGGCATTGTTTCTTCATGTGTAAAAAACTGCTGTTTCATATTTTAGTAATACTTTGCCGCAAATGTTCTCTGCAATATGCGGGCAAATATTTTGTTGTAATATTTGTTTTTTTTTTTAATTTTTATAAGACACTACAATCGTAGTGATCAATATTCTGGAATTCGTACCGGAAAAAGAAAAAAAAAATGCCTTTTGTGACTGACGTAGGACGTAGATCAATTTTAAGATGACAGAATTTCAATTTTTAAAGGAATTCATCTATACAGAGTATTATCAGCTTTCACCGACACTAATCATTGGCAAAAGTTGCGGGTATATGAAAAATTTAACAAATGCCTAATTTCTATCTTAGTATCAAGTGACGCCCTGGTCACTTCTACCAACGTCAAGTCAGTATTGTATGAAAATAATTACGTTGCAAAACTTGAAAGTTATTGTAAATTATTATAAAATGTGCGATGTCTATATACCCTCATATTTGTTATTGGGGCCTGAGACAAATCAGTTATAGATTATGCCATCTGTCGACTTTCTTAGTTACGTTAAGTGATAAGTATTTTAGTTTATGGAATTATATTTTAACCGAATATTATTAAAAATTGTTAAAACGAATGTCTTTTTCTTATTTTTCTGGAATGGTACGAGAGATACCTTTATGCAAATAAAATACATAGGGAACTAAAAAATACTAATACACATGACATAAAATTCGAAAATGATCTTTAATTTCAATGACACCGTCTATTGACCAATGTTATTTGAATCTCTGAATGGTGATATAAGCATAATTTTGAATTAATTTCCATACATTTACTTTGCACATTAGTATCTTAATTGGGTTATGATTATGAAAACGTCATAAAGATTATAATCTGATGTTATCTCGAGATAAGGTGTTTATAAAACCACAGGATCGAATACGCAACGTGTTTATAATTTCGATGTCAACAAGCTTCGATAAATTAGCATACTGGTTTCTCTGTGCTTTATCATTAAGTACAATAATAAATACTACTTAGTTCTAGTACAAATATTGCAAATATTGAAAGCAGAGTGGATTATAATATGCACTTAACATTGGATCTTGGTTTTTTGGTAGGTTCCCTAACATGATCTACTCGTAGGTCAGGACATTTGTTTTTTTATCGATGGACTTCACCATATAATTGAGAGTATATAAGATATAATGATATAAGAGTAAGGCATCATTTTAATCGTTACTCAAGTGATATAATTTATGACATGATATATGAGTGTAGAACTATGACAGTTTGCAAGGATAGAGACTTGGCCGTCGCTGCTCTCTGTCTACCAGAGCCAGGTGGCATAATATTGAAGATGGAGGCCGTTGCGACATCCGTGCTTTATTAAAAATTGCTATCTATTAAATTTTCAAACATAATTAAACGAGTGGTGAACAATTAATTTGTTGTGCACAGACGAAGCATGATGTATCTAGCCTAAGTAGTACGCACCTACATATATCGAGTATCATACGGTCGACTTCTTAGTATATTTTAAATAAGTTTTAATTTAAGTAAGATGCTATAAGGGCCATGAGGGAATAAGAAAGACGTGAACTATTTTCATCCTGAATTGGATCTTGGTTGAACTTTCCACGACGGTCCGTTGGTTGGCAACTTCGCAAGTTGTCAGACAATACGAACCATTCAACTATTAATAATAGTAGTAATTAGTTCAATTTTATTCGTTTCCAATCAATTCATTCAAATGGGATTTCTTGATATCAATTCATATACTTGAAGCCTTCGAAAAAACCTTTAGCATATAGATAAATTAAATAAATGTCATAAAATGTTAGTTATTATTCATTCATTAAACGTTAATATTTGGCTTCTTTCAATATTAAAATTAATAACTTACGACGTTTGGTCTGTGGCATGTTATTTTGTATCTAGAACTTGACTATCGAATATATAATGAAAACAACGTGTTTTGTACGTTCCTTAGCGTCGAAACCTGATTCTCGCTAGTTATATGCAAACATTCATATTGAGCGCAAGTATTCATTGATTCTATTTTCAAATCACAAAAGTAAATTTTTGTCCTTATTTCTTTTTTGTTTAAAAAATGGCGGGCTTAGAGAATTTAAGTGACAGAGACAGAGCAGTTTTAAGAAGTATTTTCGATCCAACTGCGACCATAGCTGATGTGGTGGATGATGGTGACCATTTTGCTGAAGATGAAGGTAATTTTTTCCCGCTCTTATATTTACTACGACTTCCATGACAGTTAAATTGCGACGTTGTAAGCTTTCAGTAGTAGAGGTACTAGGGAAGGGTGCAATAGGTAATAGGAGATAATAAATTCACTTTATTTATCCATCAAAAAACTAATAACATTAACATCAGTAATGTGTAGGCGATTTATAAAACAAGGGTGATATTTCAATTTTTCATTTATTTTTCTTAATTAATTTGTGATCTGTTGTTGAAAGTAACTAGGTACTACCTATAACTTGCTTTACATACAAAGTGTAAAATAGTATTAGAAGAACCTTCGAAGACTGTAATTAACTGTTGCTAGTCTATGTACGGTCATATTTTCTTATTAACTATGCAGAATGTATTAAAATATACTTATTAACGAATTGTACTTAGCTAAGTTACTCACCTTCGTCGAACTGCGCCAAAATTCTGTAACGCTCCATTACAAAACTATATAACTACTTATTTCGCCCTTACTTTTTATCATAACTTACAATTTTAACGGCTAGTAGTACTTACAATGACTCAATTAAACTTGACATCACGCCTGTAATCCCCGAAAGGGTAGGCAGAGGGGTGTACTACATCCCCACGTTTCACCAGTTACGTTTAAGTCCCACGGAATAGGTGGTGAGCCTGTTGCCGTACATCGGACAATAAAGACACGTAATCATTAAATCAATAATAACTATCAATTGAAAAATTTCAAAATCCAAATTTCCAAATTACAAATTTAATTGCCAATGATTATAGAAACTAGTGCAGCTTATGAGGAGTCCAAGTCCTTGAGTGCTCGAGGGGTGGAGCTGGCGGAAGCTGGAAAACTCCAAGAAGCCCTGGAAGTTCTCAACAAAGGAATTGAAGTCGCGCCAGAAAGAGCCGCGTCGTTTAACGATAGAGCCCAGTTGTATAGACTCATGCAGAGGGACGATGGTAAGATCATTTATGTAACCTGCCATTTGGCGATCTATTCTGTATACCTAATATCGATGTAATTGTACGTTCGTCATTATCATGATAAATTAAATTATCGTTCCGTAGTTGGCATCTCACTGCTATCATTTTTGAATGAGAAAGGTTAAGATCATAAAATGTTGCCCTGGACAGGTGCTCGTTGGGATATTTTAAATCTTAGAGAATAATATGAAGATGTACTTTAAAGTATAAAAATTAATTCTTATTGTTATCACGAGTACCTACTCGTTTCTATTAGGCAAATAAAGAAGCCGGTTGTTGCAGCACTGAATAATTTTTACTTTTAAATTTCCGATGAATTTTTCCGTATATAGAGGCGATAGCGGACATAGACCGTGCGATCGAACTGACAGTGGATAAGAAAACCCGTACCAGAGCCCTAGCGCTCTGCCAGCGTGGGGTGCTGCTGCGGAAGGGGGGCGCTGATGACGAGGCTCGCGCCGCTTTCGGCGAAGCGGCCAAACTCGGCAGTGGGTTCGCTAAGAAACAGGTTGGTGTTCCAGTATTTAATTTTATTTAGAAAGGCATAAATGCTAAAACAAAATATGTGTACCTGGGCACATACTCGTTTATTGAAAAAAAAATCAGGGTGAATGTTTAAAAAAGATTTAACGAAATCAAACTTTCATTAGCATAATATAATATGTAAATTCTTAAGAATCATGTCATGAAGGACAATTATTATCTCGTGCAGGTGAAAAAGTGAATGGTCAAAAGTTTCTTCCATATATATTTATTTTGCGCTGTATATAAGATTTATAGTTATAGGTACCTACCTATACCAGATTATCGAGACCCGATTTTTTCCAGGTGGTCGAATTGAATCCATATGCAGCGTTATGTAACCAAATGCTGAGCCAGGTGATGAGAGGAGAGAAAGAAATCAAATTGTGAAATATTTAACATATTATAAGTAAATAAAATCTGTCTGTCTGGTAATACAAAAATATTCAATCTCAATTGTACATTTATGTATTCTTAAGCTGTACAAAGGAATTTGTAATGGATGTCAGGGTTTTGAAATAAAACACATAAAATCTAGGATTAGAAATTTATATTATTGAGTACAATCCACAATCACATTCGAGAAAATTCCATACATTCCGTTCCAACCGAGTGCATCACTCGATCATGTTCCGATTCTGGAATAGCTTTGACAGTGACATTTCACAAATCGATAATGCCGAATGCAATGCTAAACATCGACATACTGTCGCTACTTACTATCCATGATGCTAATGTTTATTAAATATGCAATAAAATCACGAAAACCACTCTGTGTACGTATTGGTACACAAAGTGATTTTGTTTTAAAATTCTTTAAAATTTAAAAATTTTTCAATCTAGCGAGAAGTGTTGTCGGCATACGTCACGCAAACGCGAAAGTGCATTTTCGATATTAAAGTAGGTATAAACGTACGTCGATGAGTGTCGCGGTATTAATGCTATTTTAAGTAATATGTTTATACCATTATCATTGATTAAATATTTTAACTATTGCTTTACCTTTTGTTTATATCTCTATTAAATAATTTTTGCAATTGCATAATTGAATTTGGCACAATAAGTGGAAATCGTTGCCATGTTTATATATGCGTACCTATCATTTTTTTCAAAATGGCCGCATGTCAATGTCATCGATAATACCGCGGAACTCCAACGGACCACGTGAAAGATTTATTATATCACAGAGAAAGTTATTGTGAGGTTAAATAGTACAGACCAACAAGCTCCAATAGTTATAACAGTAGTAAATATTGTAGGAAATGTAGCATACATATACATATGTATATAGATATATTTAGTATCGCGCCCAGAAAGTGAGTTGGCAGTAAGATATACTTTTTCATGTCTCTGATTCTATCTCTATGAATGTTTATTGAATAGATACTATAACTAAAATTACATTTATAGGATTATTTTTTTTGAAACGGTTTCACGTTACTACATCTGCATTTTGATTCACGATTGATTATCTTATAAATTATACATTTACTGTTTACAACTATACAGTCATGTAAGACTCCATCCAGTTGTTTAAATATTTTCTGTCTCATCAGCGGCCGATGAGCAATAACATGAAACCGTTGTTTTTACAGTATTGGAATTTAACCGACAGTCGTGCAATAATTTTGTTAAAAGTTTTATAAGGTGAATTAACAATCTACCTGCATTTTACTAGTGGTCGTTTATGGTGTTGCAGCAATAAATATTTTTATTGCCAGATGCTAAAACTTTTTATAAAATAGTTGTAAAATATTTTAAATTGGAAGACTAGTTCCAGTGTACTCAATCGCAATATTTATATTATAGTAGAAATATTGTAACAAAAAATATCAAATCGTGGGAAAATACGCTAAAAATCTGGCAGCCCCTGTTATCAGGCAGTATTACCATATTGAATGTTAAAAATTCTACCACTAGTAACACGCAAATTGGAATAAAATTCAGGAAACTAGATCGAAATCTCTGGATAATTATAATAAATTACCCGCTAAAACGATTGGAAAAATATTTACATTAATACACTTTGGCACAGGCGCGTGCAATACCGCAAGAACGACACCGTAAATGTAAAAAGTTCAAACACCTTCAAATATTCAATAGTAAAAAGTATACACTAAAACCTGTATTATCTACGGGCTTAGACTACGAAGGTGACGTTAGGCCTATACTTTATGACACGTTAGATAAATCGAATGGCTGAGACTAAATCTACACGCTGAAATTCTTATATAATTTGAAAGAAAATTCCTACGTATTTTAGAAGAGTAAGCCGGACGATTCTAAAATTGTAGTATTTTCGAAAAATTTTAATGCATTTAAAATATAATTAATTACACGTCTACTTTCCTTATTATGTAATTTAAAATTGTATATTAGCAAATGTGATCAAACATTATTTAAAATATTGAGAAAATTGGAAAATAGTGATAATAGGAAGAGCCATCTAATTCTAATACAATTATATTTATCTATGCAAAATAATATCAGAGTACATTATCTAATTTCTCACTGAACACATATTATTATACAGATTAACAATAAAATAAACATCACCATTGGGTATTGCAATCGAAACAAGGTTTGAGATGTGATAATTTCATATTGTACCTTTGGCATAATATAAAATTTAATAATATTTCACATTGGCTATTACCAGACCATAGATATTTATAGACAATTATAAATTAAAACAGTAATCAACATTTAAAAAATAAAGAAAACTTAGTCATACCCGAAAATCTTGTGATATGTGAAAATTGAAATAATGCATTTGAAAAATATCTTATTGTTAAGTAATTTGCAATATCGAAGATTTAAAAGATACACCTGCTAAATATAGGTAGATAAAAATTTTGAAAAATCAGTACCAGTGGTATGAATTTAGGTACTGTAATACGTAAGCATATAAAAGATTCCCAAAGCCACGCGAGAAAGAAAGCACAGTCAGATAGAGATATAGAGTACTTAATATTTCAAAACGTGATACTATAAAACGTGACGTGTCCCGCACACCTGACGTTCCCGACTGTATTTTCAAATAATATTCAATATTCTATTACGTTGCCTTGTATAAACTTAGTTAGCGTGATAATTTCTTACGTTTGAACGGCGAATGAATGAGAATTGATTCACAGTTAACTCATACGAACGCGCCGGCAACAGTTGGCAGACGAACAAGTATTTGAAATTAGAATCTGAATTCAAAAATATATGCTTATGCTTTTAAATAGAATACGTACGGTGTATAGGTAATTCAAATAAACAGATCTGTAGGTCGCCAGCTCGCATGCGGGTAACCATGGTAACCGCACGTTTTCGTTTAACCCAACCGAACGCATAAGGGATAATTCAGTTCGAAATTCGAAACGGTGTGTGGAACACGTCACAAATAGAAATGACCAGTTAGAAACGTGCTATGTTTACGCTTATACACAAGTGAGATCTTATCTTAAAATGATACGAGTACATATTATACTGGTTACATAGCTATAAGTTTTATAAACTTTAACTATTCAACTAGCTGACCAAGTCAGAGAGAAACTGCGGGTGACAAGGACGCGTGATCTAGCAACACTACGTCAAAACAGATTAAATGTTATACTTGCCATACTACAAGAACATGGTAAATATAGTAGATTTTGGTGTTCAGAATATAGTTGCGACACGATATTATACAAATGCAAATAAATATAATTATTTATAATTTTTTTTTATCAACGTAAATAATGGACTTATATGATTTGTGAGCAGTTCACCGGATTTTAAACGTACTGTATTGCCAGTTAACATTCTCAACTTACCGCTTTAAAATCCATGGATAATATTCAACGATGTATATTATATTTGTTGTAAAATTGTATCGGATTTTTTCGACTTAAATTAAAAATAACATATATTTGGAGTATTAGCTTACTTAAAGCTAAAATTAATAAGCAAATGTGTCGCACTAGAGACTAATGGGAAGACCCCCTTATAATTATTTGTTTTTATTAATTTATAATAAGTTTATTATTTCAATAAAATGCTTAAATTTTATTTCTTGGAATAACTCTAAGAAAGATTATTCTAGCCGGAGCGACTTCGTGACATACAAACACTGTTATTTTAAAACCTTTTTCAATAACAATTAAATTGTGACGTAAAGTTTTTTAAAAGCATTACAACGGTCATCATTAAAAGTTAACTAGTATTAAAATATGTAATACAATTTTTTAAATGGCAACACTGTGAGTATAATTGGAGATTTTCTATAACAAAGAACAGTGTTTGTACTTGGAAGCTATGATCGGGATACCGTCCACGTGTCAGCTAAATAGTTACACCTGAACTGGTAGTCTAATAGTTTCAGCTGATGATGGTCGCCGCTGTAGCGCTAACACGTGGAGCAACGTGGTGGGGATGTAGGGGAAGCGCAAAGATGCACCTACTTGACTCCCTCTCCAGCTGACTTACGTACTATGCTGACTCGTTTACATGTTAATCGGGCATAAGATATGCTAAAAGTACTTTGAATTATTTTTAGCGATAAGCGCCATCTACTATAGAACAATAGAACTATAAGAAGTTAATGAGTTTATTTAGAATACATAGGAAAATATATGCATCAGTTACTTTTACTTTCCTTCCTCCAAGAATTGTATAATGTCTTTGAAATTTCTAAGTAATACTCAAGTGTCCTACACAAAGGCATCAAAGGCATAGCTGGACACATCCTATATAAACAGATCAGAACTTTTTAAAGACTAATTATTAGATTTTTATAATTAAGGCAAGGAGTTTTACTGAAATAACATCGATTTAATATTACCATTCATTCTTCTTAAGCTTCCATACGACCAACCAGTTGAAAACGTACGAATTAACTTATAAAAGTAACAATAAACAGAAAAACGAGTCAGCGCGCAAAAACTTACACTAGAGTCCTAAGCGAAGAGAATTAAAATATTGAAACTACATCAAAATCGTTGGCTTTTACAAAATTAGTGAGTTCTATATACGATTTGTTTTATTGTTATAGAACGAAAACCGTTCCTTTTAACGGTGAGTACCGAGCTGTATGTTATCTCATAAATTATTACATTTAAAATGAACATATACTCGTTCAGATGATCATTGCATCATATGAACAACCCATCCAAGACCCGCAAAACTCTGCAGAACCCATACGAACCGCTCCTGGGGTTTATCTAATACTTGGACATCAAAGACGGGCTAAGCTGTCATACTAAGAACTTAATACGACATGCGGAAAAATTCATATTACTTAGTTGCTGAACTGACTCGATGTCAGTTAAAGTTTTGACATTATTTTTTTTACAATAATACCATTAAACAAATGGTTCCCGTCGCCAACACTAATTTTGTACAGCCACGTACAAAGGTGAGTCGCGTATCGCATCTACAATGCGGTAACACAGACCGCGACAAGTCGTGCCGTTAGAAAATATCAGCCTGCAAGAGAAAATACACCCTAAACACATAGCAGCAAGACCGCTTTTCCCAACAGCACGCTAATAGGAGAAAAAGTACACTCACGTACAAAAGACATCGATAACATCTAAATGTCATTTTATTACAGTTCAATTTAGAATCAAATGCTTTTCCCTTTGTTTTTTTATTATTACAATCATTATTATTAATTTAATTAACATCAAATTTAATCTATCAAGAGCGTTTCAATAATTTTAAATATATACTTTTTAATAACATTATTATAAGTTAAGTTAATAAGGCTATTTTATAAATTTTAGTACACGATTATCAGTAGCCGAACGGCTTATGTCGACAAGTGGTGTGATAACATGAAGCGTGTACAGTAAAAAATATATAAATATAACAAAAAAATAATATGCGAAGTATGCAGAGTTAAAATTCACATTGCCACGGCAAAATATGCCTTATGACATTAAAACTTAAAAACATAGAGAGAAAAAATGATTGGAGGAAAAAAATACTGTTACACAATACCAACTTTATGTGGATAATCACACCACGAATCGCAAGACTTGCGAGCGAGAGAGGAACACGCGAAATGCTCGTATACACACACACGCACACACAAGCTCGTAATACACACAACTACACACCGCACGCACACACATGAAAACAAATAACAATATACTTACACACAAACGAAACAAAAACATAACACGATAGACAATGAAAACTTAATGTGACAGACAGCCTTAGGTACAGTCGTGTTGGAAAATGTTACAGAGAAAAACAAATAAAAATGGTGAGTAAAATTGTAAAGACGAGATTCATTGCTATAATCTAAATGTAATGGAAACAAACTAAAAGTAAAAGAAAAAACATTGTACAGAGATGTAAGAAAGCGATATAAACTTTCAAAATATGTTAAAAAACATATTTAACGTGTTATTCTGCAAAAACAGTTCGGAGAACGGAAGCAAATATATGAATGAGAATACAAATGATAAGGTGTACAACGAAAAATTTCCAGCAATAAGTAAAAAAAAGAAACAAAAATCAACCCGTATATCGCCAATAAAGCTCAGGGGTGTATACGCCTAACAACGCCATCCACACGACACGACATATATTATTTATATATATAATATATTAACATTAACCTAATTACAAATAACTTTGATATGTGAATGTGAAAAATTATATAGAGACGCCACATACAACGATATTACATCGTCTGTTAATGATAGAGTTATCATCACTATCATCATCATCATCAAAGCTTCATTATGACAAGACGCATAATATAATGATTTTAACTCCGGTGTTGTCTTTTAAACGACAGTTTTATATTTATGTTGAAAAACACTTTAATATTTTCATTTTGTGTCTAGTGATATTATAACATTTCAGATGTAAAACATTGACAGACGATGCAGTATATTTTGTCGGCGACTGTACTACAACATTCACTACATTATCAAGTGGCCCCAAGATCACGATATTTTCAGAGATTTTCCCGAGAGATTCGAATAAATTAAATTAAATGACTTCCTTTTAACATAAACGGTAACGATGGGAGGTAATACTTTTGGTTACACTTATTCATAATGAAATATTATTAAAAAATTATATAGGTAAGTTTGTATGTACAAATGAAAGCGTACAGTGATTTACAGGAAATGATAGAATTGTTATAAAAAGAGTATTTATTCAATTTTTTTATGAACGCACGCCTTTTTTAATTTTATCTATTTATCATAATTACATACTGATATTGCAGAATTAATTTTTAATAGTTTTAATCTGTGACAAATAGTTATAAGTAATCGACATTCAAAAAAGTTAAACTACAGAAACGAATACTAGAGAGCCATCGCTATTTACGATTGATTTTTAAATTTAGAACGCCCATTTAAAATTTAATATTGCTTTTATTAATTCGTTGACATAATTATTAAATTATTATGCATTTATTTTATGATTTATATTATTATTGCAAAGTCGACGAGACTATTAGAATTATTCTAAGTATCTACAATTATTTAGAGGTCATGTCGTACTGGATGGTCGGGATAAAACATAGATATATATATACTGACTAATAACACTCAGTACATAATAAATATATCATAAATCAATTAGAAAATCAATGGGAATGAGCAAATCATCAACCTTCCCAAAATAATCATCAATCCATCTGAAGTCCGTATCCATCAGAACCGAAGTGAAGGATAACATTCGAGGGTGAGCGAGACGGCGATAGTTCTCGCCGCGAGAGTGACAGAGACAGTCGACAGGTGAAGGGAGGCTGCGGCCCACAGCTTCAATGACACGAAGGAACATTCCACCCTGGCAACAAAGTTTTGTTATTAACAATTAGCGTCTCATTTTGAGTGTTCTGGGTTTATGCTTAGGTCTTATACCCTTCCCTGCCTTATAGGGCTTATGCCCTAACACTCAAATTTGACTATGGGAAATTAAAAAGAAAATTAGTTTCCTTATCGTGACGCATTTTCGTTTCATCGAGTTTAAAATGACAACGATTCTAAAGAAGTTTAACTTCTGCATATAAATCCAGTGCAACTGACCTTCCCGAACTCACACGTGCTGCACGTACTCAGGGTTGAGGAACGAGAAGCCCATGAACTCGGTCTGGTCGAGGTTCATCATGAACAGCTTGTCGGTGGGCGTCAGCTCGGTCTTCTCCTGGGTGAACTGCTTGTCGAAGTTGGACACGTCCTTGCGATGTTTCTGTGAATCGGACACGTGGGCACGGGTGTAGATGTGAACAGAGAGTCAGGATTGTTGAGGAGAAATGCAAGGACAGAGTTACGATCTGACAATTGTGAAGCTGAATTAATCATTCCGTTAATATGGATACAAATCCTAATATGGATACTATGATAATAAATCGTTTATACTTCTATTACTAGACGAATAGTGTGGGCGTACGCGTATATTCGTGTATGTGTGTGTGTGGCTGAGTGAGTACGCAGAGATATGTTAGTGCGTGCAAATGTCTATGTCGACACAACCTGAGAGTGCGTGGGTGCAGATGTATACAATGTGTATATGTGTGCGTGTGAGTGTGCGTGTGCGTGTGCGTGTGTGTGTGCGTGCGAGTGTGCGCGCTCACGATCTTGGGCTTGAAGGGCGGCTGCACGTCGCGCGCCTCGACGCGCGCCCAGTCGATGCGGCGGAAGAAGCCGTGCGTGCGCACGTCCTCCTCGCCGCGCGCGCCGCACCCGAGCCGCTTCGTCGGGTTCTTCGTCAGGAACGCCTTGCACACGTCCTTCGCCTCCTGCGCACACGCACCGCCCCCGCCCTCTCAGCGCTTGCCTTACGCCCATACATTTATAATCACACCGTGGTACGGGTGAAAAGATCCTATAGTACCTACTATAAATGTAACACAGGAAGACATCTAAAATCTATACTACTATAAGTATGTACATATATTGTATATACTAATATATGCATAAACTATGTACCTATGTACATATGTGTACAAATCGATTTTAAATTCTGGACGTGGAAATTATGAAACAATGTACGCACCTTGCTCAAGGTCTTCGGGTAAGAGACGCTGTTGTCGGTGATGGCCGCGAACAGCTCCTCTTCATCCTCGCCGTCGAACGGCGGCTGCCCCACCAGCATCTCGTACAGCAGCACGCCGTACGCCCACCAGTCCACCGATTTGCCGTACGGCTGGTATAGGATGATCTCCGGCGCTATGTAGTCGGGTGTGCCGCAGAAGGTCTTGGTGGTCTTGTCGCCGGTGATGCCCTCCTTGCACATGCCGAAGTCGGCGATCTTGATGTGGCCGTCCAAGTCGAGGAGCACGTTGTCCAACTTGAGATCCCGGTACAGGATACCGCGAGAGTGCAGGAAAAACAGACCTATGGCGATCTCGGCCGCGTAGAACCTGCAATATGTTCGAAATTATACAAAATCAAAAATCGTTACATTACTACGAAAATTTTTCAAATAAATTTGAATTATACTTCTAATTTTACTTATACACTCTTATTCACAAAAACGTTAGTTAAAATTACTGTAATAGTAAAGGGTAATATACTTACATATATTCACAAAAATATACATTTTATATCGTTCCAACAATGGAACGATACTATAAAAAGGGTTTTTGATAATGTGTAAATTTATTTGCATCATAATAGAGACTACGTCAAGTTTGAGATCAGATGTTCTTGTCTGATTTGCCCTAAGACAATACTAGTAATCTTATTAGTTATTATTCATGTAGTACTCACACGGCGACGGGCTCCTTGAATTTACCACACTGTTGTATCTGGAACATCAGGTCGCCGCCGTTCACGTACTCCATCACGAAGTACAGTCGATCCTAAATCAGAAAACTTACTGTCTTAGATCAAACACACGAACGCACACACACACGCATACACATCCGCATATACGTCCGCACACACCTCCGCACGTATGAACAGATGCACTTATACATATATGCAACTCGCAAATATGTACGTCTATAAGCACTCAAACTTACCCATACATACAAACATACACCCGTATATGAAGTATGCATTAATAGGAAAATTTTAAACCGTATTGTAACAATTCCTAACCTCAAGTTTAATATAACCATTTCAACAGTACGTTTGTGTTAAACAACATAGACTTTTATTTCCTAATCAAATATCGGATAGCTGCGGGTAGATATTATTTCGAAAACTCGTATCGTTTTAAAATTTCATTAACAAGGGTCAAAAGTATCAATTAAAAAAAAACTACAGTGCAAAAAAAATGAACGACTTCAACACTCAAAACATCAAAACATCCAAACATCCAAATTGTGCTTTGAGACTTAAATGACCAGAAAAATTACTAGATCGAAAAGCATTTATTACAACAAATGTGTCAGCAAATCTTTTTTATTTTTTACTGTATGACAGGCTAGCGTTTGACCGCGATCTGGCCTGATGGCAAGTGTAGATGCGGCCTAACACGTAGCATGCATGCCCAGGAAGAGTCTATTCAACCTTGTGTTGAAAAGCCGTAGGTTATACGTGTCCGGGAAAAAAACGCTGGCAGGGTGTTTCACATCTCGGCAGTCTGAACAAGAAACGTGGAACAAAACCGTTTCGTTCTGGCGTTCTGAAAATTTCACTCACCATGGTCTGGAAGCAGGAGTGCAGTTGCACCAAGAAGGGCGGCTTGTTGCTGAGCGCCAACACCCTCTTCTCCACCATGGTGCACTCCACATCGTCGTCTTGTATTATGATGTCCTTCTTGAGGATCTTGATCGCGTACAGCTCGTCCGTGCCGCGGCGTTCCGCCAACATCACCTGGTTTAGTTTTATTTTTAAGGAAAACTTCAAAGGATATTTCCTTACAATATTTTTCAAAGGATATTTCCTTACAATATTTTTTAAAAGTTGTCCATGAAAATAGGCTCACCACCTATTGTGGGACGTAAACGGAAATGAGCCTATTGCCATGCACCGGGCACAGATCCAGAAACCGAGTCACTACTAGAAATTCTAAATTAGAATAACCCAATAGTTCCCGACCCGGGATTTTAACTTAGGAGCAGCCGATCGGCAGTCGCGTTTGCAACCGCTCGACCAACGAAGCAGTCTTATATGGCAATAACATAAAACGTTACGAACATGGGCTGCATAGAAAAGAACTTTGAAATCGAGACCCAACAATTTCTTATAACAGTATACGCCAAACAGAAGACATGGGAGACATTTCTACTGAACAGCGCAAGGAGCATCGTACTGGAAGGAACGAATTATTAACGTTCGAGATCATTCCCACTGCAAAAGATTCTTTAACTTCCAAACAGAAAGATAAAACCGATGCCGGAAACAACAAGCAAGTCGTTAGGGACGAGGCAGCTGCCACTGAAGTAAATGAATTGGAATCGTTTTCACAAAGGAATTTCTGTAAATGTATTTTTCATTAAAACATCTTCCACTGTACATTGTAAGCAACGTAAATCGGTCGGACGAGTTTCATCGGTTCAGAGACGAGTAGTCAGCTACTCGACTCTGAACAGATAGAAACGAACGAACAAATACGAGGAAGCTTACATTTTATTGAAAATTATAAATGTCATTCGTGTTTCCAATAGCTTGTTTAAACAGTGTCTTTATTTTATTAAGATTTATACGCTGAAAACAAAAAGGGGAACAAAACGAAAGTGCGTTTTATACTTTTCGTTCCTTATGATATCTCTTATAAATACGCTACTCTTTCGAGTCAAATTTCATACATTTGCATCAAGATGTAACTTGTCGTTGCGAAAAAATGTATAAGTTTCGAGATGACATGAGAGGTAAGTCATTAGCAATAAACAGTAGGTACCCATAGAAAAGCCTTAGGCATAATTAAATAACTCATTTGTAATGCACAAATTTTTTACACAGAAATTATTTAGATTCTTATTTTAAAAAGCAGTAAGAAAAATACCTTTCCAAACGATCCCTTCCCGAGGACCATGATGAAGTTGAAATCAGATGCCCTGATGACGTCGGCGGCCGCCATGTTGTGCGGCACCTCCTTGTCCGGCGGAGGCGGAGCCCTGCGGGATCCGACGCTGGTGGATCTCATCTGGTTCTTCAGAGTCGCAAGATCCGTGCCTTCCTCCGGCACGGGCACATTGTAGAATTCTCCCTCTTCTTGAGTGAGGAGCTTGAACCAGCCGTCCGGGGGAGACTTCATCACTTCAGAGATCCCAAAGGAGAGAGATCCCATGAAATCGTTGCGAGAGGTGCGATCCCAATCCCACACCTAGAAAACGAACGAGGAAACGTTTTATTTCTTACTCGCAGCCGGAAACGTTAAGTCATATATAAGGTTTTGGAAAAATTAAGTCTACCAAAACAAATTTAATTAAGGATATCAGAAAATTCCCTTACCAGATAATACATATATAGTCAAGAATGTATTAAGTTCAATAAATTACAAATCTAATTACACTCTTCTCATTGACGGTCGCGTTATTTGAATTTGCAGCAAGATATGTACTCGTATATTGTGCTGAAATATCTATCGCTCACTAATAACATGCCCTAATGAATTCCGGTCGATCGGCAAGTAGATTTCAACGTACTAGGTCTTTTGAGAAAAGCAACTGCACTGTCTGAGCTCGGCTAAGATTATATAAATCTACGAACTACAATCATCATCAATATCTGACGATCTGCTAGTCCTTTACTAGATATAAGAGTGAGAGAGTAACCTCAAGTAACAGCCGTCGGTCCTTGTCTTCTGGCTTCAGATCGAAAGTGAGCGTCTCGTTCCACACGGGGTTCAGCGAGCTGCGGATGGTCTTGGTTTTTTTCTTCACATTGTCCGTGTCCGGGATCAGCTTGAGCTTCACGTAGGGATCCGACAGACCGTTCGGATCCATCGGGATCAAGTTGCGACCTTGCTTGACTGAAGTGTTTAAGGAAGTGATTTTAGTACACGTTTCGAAAACGCGAGATTAATTTTTATTAATAATCGAAATCTGAGCATAATATAAATACGGAATCCCCGAATAAGCGAGCCAATTTCATCTATTTCTATATTGTAAAATACCTCTATTAATAAACCTCACGAAATATAATAACGTTCCTATTCAACATTATGGCAACAGGAATTTCATTTATTCTCCTTTCCATTCCAAGAAGCGTATTATAAATTTCCCTATTGCATTAACATTAGGAAATTTCCAACTCTTAGCGCTGAGTGTAACCTAATTTACGCTTCCCTTGCACCGGCAATACAAAATTTCTTCGACAATGCAATTCACGATTGCCGACAATTTAAATGAGAATAGAATTTAATCAGCCATTTTCTAAAGTCCACTCTGAATTTAGAATGCATTGTGTACTGAAAGTGGAAAAAATGGGAAAGAAGAAATGCAAGTGAAAAAATGGGGAGTGAGAAATAAAATAATAGACAATGGGTAATAAGAATCAAACGACTGTAAATATGGGAAATGAGAAATGGGGAATGGGACTCAAACCTTCGACAGTGAGCTTGTTGTTGGTGCAGGTGATGGCGAGCTCGATGCGTCCGCGTCGCTCCGTGTGGTCGCAGCCGCAGAGGTTGGGCACCGACTCCTCGCAGCGCTTGTGGACATTCATGTCGCATGCTGGACGAGAAATAAATATTACAATATTTTCATGGCACCTAGTTTTACATTTTCTTCCTTCATAACACTCGGTGATCGGACGAAGAATTTACATGTGTTAATACAGAAATAGTCTTTGCATTGCTGTCAGTTAATAGCCCTGTAATGAAATTTGATATTAAAACAATGCTGTTTTTTCTCTTCCAAATAATATAAGTACATGTTTAACTTGTACGCCACGATGTGACATTCAAATTGTACGTCACTATTTTATACGAAGTTCTCTTTCGTCAAATAATAACATAACTTCTAAAAAAATTAACGGTCTTACATTTACTGCTCGTAATTTCGAAATTTAATAAATGTATAACGTGCGTTCAGTTGTATTTAATATTTTTTTATGTTTCACTATTTAATTAAAAAATATAAACAGCATTTTAGCAAATTAATTGCCTCGTAATTAAAATTAACTTTCTTGTCACATTAATTCTTTTAGGAATACAAAGAGAAAATTTTACTAATTGCTGAAAGCATCTTTTAAAGTTGAATGTAAAAAAAACTAACTTAAATTCAAATAAACGGGAAAGTCTTCTATAGGATTAATATTCCAGATTCAAACTCAGAAAGAACTTTATAAGAACAATGAAAAGACCATTTCAATTAAGAAAACTTCAGATAGCTAGGCTTTGGCTCAAAGTTGTACTGCAAAATAAAACAAATAAAATTGACTTAACATAGACCGAACTTGTTTGACTGCGAGCGAGAAACGAAAGGAATTACAATGCAGAGAAAATACTGTTCATCTCTTATCTTATCTTATCTCTACTTTATGACGTGTAACTGTGTCATCTAAACATAAATAATTACGCCGCCAATGTATTCTGTCATCCCAATCTTTCATATGGTTTCGTGGATATTAAATTCTCGGCAAAGATGATGCTAGTTCTACAGTAATATAATAATCCCTTCCATACTGATTTTGACCACAGCAACGCAGCTTTTGCCATAACACCGATCGTTTGCCATAAAATAAAAACAAAGAAGCAACGAACAATGCAGTTTTTGTCGCTATGTTTGTTTTAAGGCGTTGCTTTTTACGTGATGCGTATTCATCAGAAGAATATTGTAAAACTTATCTGTTATTAATTAATAGTTCAATTTTAATTACAATCTTTATTAATTACTTAAATCTTTGTACAATTATAGAATAATTGCTATCGTTTACTCTTTTGCCGTGAAACAAGTTCGCTTTCATTAATCTTCATTTTAATAAATAGAACTGGCTGCATAGCAGTTGGAAAAAAAAGAAATCCAACTTACCTGGAGGAGCGCAAGAAATAAAATTATAATGCCAACGGTGCAATAATAGAAGAAGAGCGAAACAAAGAGACTAAAGCAGTTCATGAAAGAAAGAAAACCATTTAGTGTATCTGTGAATGAAATACAGAACAAATCGAGAAATCGAATTGAAAGTCACATACGGAAATTCGCAAACTAGAAGAAAATATACATTTATTTTATATGAGAGTCGTTCTTTTCAGTATATAAAAACATTAATAGAATCGTGAACGTATTTCATTAAATACGAACGTGTCGTTTTCCCATTGATATACATATAAAATATTTGGTATCAAATCTAAAATGTTTTAATCCAAGTACAAATTGATATATAATATGTTAAGCAAATATCTAACATGCGAAAAAGATTCTTAACATATAAAAGTTTCAACTTCATTTTGGGGATTAAATATAATTGATACTTTTGATTAATACGCTCTTAACATAAGTATATTGAACAAATTTAATTGCTATGTAAATGTGCATGCAAGAAATGATGAGATATTATATATTAACAATAAAGCTAGCAAACGTCACCATTTCCGATACAGCTATCGAACCCACAATCAAAACAAACTACTCGTACAAATAAATAGCAAAATTATATAAAGACCTATATACAGCTTTAGATGCAAAGTACTGAGGTGTAGTGCAATTTTTAGCGAATTCCAACCGAGGGAGACGAGCCAGAACGTGTTACAAGATGGATTTTGTTCGCGAATAGAATGATACATGCGGTATTCAAATCTTCCGAATCCAAAGAAAGTTTCTTTAACAAATAATGGTCTTATGAAGACAAAAGTATTAACATATCTAAATTTGAAGTATACAGTTACGAAGACACATTGAATATATTAAATAGTTGTTTAGACATAATTCATTTAAATAGATATCCCATCATACATTTTAGTAACCCCTATTGATAAAGTTATAGACATGAAATAATAAACTCATAAACATATTACAAACTGAATAGGGTGGACATTTTACACATTTTTATAATGATAATGTTGGAATAATATTACAATCAAGGCAAACGGAAGGCGAAACAGCCAGTGAATAATCAAAGCGTATAACAGCATAACAAAACAAGAATCAGAAGAGAAATAAAGACAGAAATAAACATTTAGTTTATTGCGTTACCTAATAAGGTGAACAATAAAATATGTTGATTTGATGCAGCGCTTAAAACTGACTTAGTGTCGTTAGTCGCAGAGCTAGCTGATGTTTGTAGCCTTGATGCCTTAAAGGGACGAGGTTTATTGATCACATCATATGCATGAACATTGTTCGAATGCATGCAGGTATAATGATAACATGCTCACAACAGTTTATGATAATGCGGATATCCATCCTTAACATGGTACGAAGTGCAATTCCAAATTTAGAATTAAGGCAGAATAAGAGACGAACAAGTTCTTTCTAATATAATACTGCAAGCGAGTCAATTAAATGGAACTTAAATTTGACGGAAATCCTTTTTCAGTATTGAACTGTGTCTGTTGCTTAGTATGTATTAACTTGAACAGTGTTACTGCAGCTTAATTGGTTTCAAAAACGAGTATTTCATGGTACATTTCAGAATAAATGCATTTTTAGGCATTCCCATCGATATATAGGACAGAATATCAGTTGTATTTCAGTTTAGATGAACTGAAAGTTGAATGAGTCTGTTCGTTGCATAATATGAAATAGGCTTTAAGCTAGGGCAGATGAGATTAAAATATCTTTCATTCGTTCTGAATGCGGTCCAACTCGTAACGTAGCGCCGCTCAATAAAGCGCACGTCACCTTCGTTCTGCTCTAACGGTTTCATTCATTCGCTACACCGGGTTCATTCAATCACTGTAATTGGTGCACAGTAGCAATTTACACTCTGCCTCACTTCATCCATTACCTAGCTATTGCACACGTCATTTTAACTGCCGGGAAAACGGGTTATGAACGTGCTTTCCGACTCTCGACATACCTTGTTTAACAACGCGTAGGAGTTGAGCAATAAGGAGCATTCAATAGTAGAGGCGTTTATCTATGTATTTACTATGGTAACGTTAAAAAGAAAAACAAAATAATTAAAATATAATGCATATCTATGTATTTACATCCCCTACGGCCTATTATTTTCGACTCTGCAGTAAAATCACTTATATCACCGGCAACACTGAAATATACAAAGACCTGATAAGACACTAAAATATACAAAGACGCAAGCAAGTAGATAAATACTCAGATATTAAACAGTTTCCAAAAATTTATCTTCGACGTGTCTTCGAATGACTGTTGCAGTGGTTGGTTACAATGTTAAAGAAATTTTCAGATTGGAATGATTTTTAAAGAAAACGACTTCTTAAAACATTATCTGGTGAGTATTCAATAATATTAGTAGGCCATGGTTAACATTAGCACAGTACATCAATAACTTGATAATAATAATCTACGACAACTTTATATTAATTGAACATTATCTGATGTCGATGGAGAAAATATATTGGTAATGCCGTATATTAACCGTGTATAGTAATTGTGACAAAAAGACATTAATATTGTTTAAATATAAACAATCTAAACGTTGCTTGCACATGCGTCATGCGTAATATAAAATGAGCCGGAATAAACAGAATACAACTAAAAAGAGAATGCAATTATTCTTATTAAGCAATTAAAACTAACTAAACAGAGTAGGATGCTAATGGTATCGCGAAGGAAGCTCCCGAAACGGGAGTGAAGGGAAAACAGAAGGCGCGCACAAAATGCAAATAAAGTAGACAAATACAAAAGAGTGATTGAATAAGGAATCTAAAACTCGAACTGGCGAACATCTAATTGGATTTGCTCGACAAAACGCTAAATTCCAGCGATTCTTCCCGTGAAAGATTAGTTCGATGCTAAATCAGGATTTGGCGAGATGTTGTTCGACATCAATTAATATTGGCGAATCGTGCATGGATTTGTGGAATTTCTGATTCGACGGTCGCATTTCGAACAGAAACACTTTTTCGATTTTAATATATTTCATTTTCAGTGCATTACTTCCTTTCAATGCTAATCACATTTTACGAATACGGTTGCATGATACAGTCTTATACTTAACAAATTACGCAACATCTAAAGGAAAATATCCAGTGATTTGATCGATTATACGTGAATTACATTCATCGTTCACTAATTAGGGGTTACGTAATTTCTATGTAAGTTTCCTTCGTATGGGAAACATCGTTATTTTAATTATATTTGTACCTCCGCATTTATATCCTTGATGGGCGAGACCATGGAGCATTGATCCACAATGGTCGCAAAACGTTGGAGCAAGAAATGTCCAATGGTTCCATTTGTGTGGTGCGTATTTGGCCTTCGCAACAATAAATTGACATTAAAATCCTGTTAACGCGACAATAATTAATTTAACGCAATAAAACAACGGCAATCGCTCTGTAGATGATGTTGTTGGAAGCTGAAATTACTAGAGCGTATCGTCCACAATGGTCTAATTGAAATGCAAAACACAAATTCATACGTTTTCATTGAGCCTAGCCTTACATAGCAATTAGATAAATGAGAAAAACTAATTTGAACTATTGTGCACGGAACGCCACATTCTAAATGAAGAATTAAAGTTAGAGAAATTAGGAAAAAGAAAACATGACATAAAATTAATAAGCGACAAGTGAAAAAATAGCATAAAAGCACCGCCACCGAAGTTGGAAAGCTGAAAGAACATCTAAAGTAGAAAGCGTTAGTCCAAGCGAAGTCGAATTGTACAAGTTCCCGGATCCCGATACCTTGACACTTTAGGCCCTGGTGGATGAGGCCGTAGAGCAGGGATCCGCAATGGTCGCAGAAGGTCGGCGACGAGTACGTATGGGTTTTGAAGTCGTGTTTGGTGCGCGTGTCCTGTCGATCATGGTTGGCACAATGATGCTGACGTCGAACATGTTTACTTACCGATATCACATAGAAACATTTTAGACCATTTGTAGAAGTGACATGATTTTGATACGATCCTCATTTTTGACCCTATATTATGTTAACTGGATGCATCATGATTTTTTAACGGATACATGAGCCACCAGCATAAGCGAACACCTTCTCAATAATGATCACCCCTTATCTCATAAGGAATATTGATAAAAATAGCAATCATTTTGAAATAGATTTTCCTCAGCTTCGTGGATTAGCTATTTTCGTTTCCAAGACAATCAGTTAAAAAGAGTTATTTTAATAAATTAAATTTAAAAGATTTTCGTGACTTACTTACCATAGCTGGAAATAAGATATTAAGGTATTCTACCAATTAAATTTGATAGGATTAAAATGGGACGGTAAAAGGGGAGAAGATGGATGGGTGCCATTTTCCTGTTAAAAATTTCAATATTTAACCAAGTAATTACTACCAGAAAATCTTCCTCAATAAGTTAATTAATCAACCGAAAAGGAAAAAAAACAACGCCGAAGAAAAGTTGGACTTTGAATGTTTTATTATTCCGCTCGAATGTACCGGACCAAAGCAATTATTATTTTGAAATTTTTACCCAAAAAAATTAGATTTTAAGAATATTAAATGTTTTAAATGATCATTGCATTGACACATGTGTTGGGCAAAAGTGTACAAAGTTTAATCTTTGATGGTTTCTTTATTATACAGAAATATAAAAAGGGAAAGTAATGTGGTGTTCAATAATGTCCAGAAATCTTCACTGCTGGTGGTCAACTATGCCCATATTCAGATAGTACCGCGACGTTCTTCAGTCCTATCCTTTGACAAAAGGCATTTTTTAAACAAATCAGCAGATGAATAACGTTTCGCTTAACAAAACATTCATATAGCGCATCGAATATAAATCTTTCTTAGAAGTTTTCACCAATAAAATCAGCCGAACATATCATTTTACTAAAACAGGTTTTAAACATTGTTCCTCGATATTTACACGGCCAAGTATTGGTCCGTCGCGTTTGTATCCGATGCAATGTTTACCGAGTTATGGATTTATTCGTGATTGGCTAAAGTTTTCGCGAAAGCGTAAGTCTTTTTCTGTTCGATAGGAGATTCTTGGGCAATGGTGGTCTTATGAAATATTTTGCATGAAACGATACATTCCGAAAAACTCTGAAAACAATAATCATTGAAAACCTATTGCAATAGGCTCACTCTATATTCCATAGGATCTATAACTTAGCAGCATTCCTACCCCCCTTCGCGAAAATAAAGGTATGGTGTTATGTTGAAATATATTGTAAATATTTCTCGAATACCTTCTTCCTTTGGACACTAAATTTTTTTACCAACGCTGCTCTTAAGCTATAGCCAATGCTAAAAACGTCGCTTTAAAATCCATATACCACAAGAAATGTACATTGTGGAGAATAGGTACCAATGGAGTGTGAGATTGTATTCGCACATATTTACATACACACGAGTACTGTGTACAAAACAAATTTCAATTCGTGTAAACAACACTTTGTTGCGAACTTTACATTTTACGGCAATCGCCTGAGCGCAATTATCAGTAATTAACACGTCTCGGCAACGCTATTCAAAATTCAAAGTTACCAAATGTTGAGCGCAGTGAGGACATTGCATTAAGATTATGTTAAGAGTAAATGAACCAGTGGTGAACCGATGCAAGTAGATGACGATGATGAACATAATGATGATGACGATGATGAACATAATGATGATGACGATGATGATGATGATCAAAATAATGAAACGGATTATATTCATGACAGTTTCTGCTTAGGGACCGACACAGATGTAACTGTGGTTTACCTATACTCGATTCTTGGACTAATAGTGTTGTAAGCTTCTGAACTGCCATTACTGTTCGCTAACATCACTATGAAAGACGTGCTGTACCGAAAAGACGTAGGTTTGATACACGTATATAGAAATGACGTTGACGTGTACGGAATGATTTGAATCCTGTAAAAAGTATCTAAATTTCTGGTTACACTGCATCCAGCTTCACCGTTCTATATTTAATATCGTCCAAATCATAAGCCGTTACAATTAAGGGGCCGAGTTTCCTATTGTTGGCTCAGGAATCGGGATCGCAATTATAATCGCTTGTTATTGTTAGGTTTTGGGTGGATAATGAATTTCATAATATCTTCAGATATAAATAATGTATAATCCGTTTAATATTTCACGTTATTTGGGTCCAATTTAAATGGTAATTTTGGTCAATATAGCTTTAGCTACACCAATATAGATACATACGATCGTTGTCGCTGACATGAACGAATCAGAAACAGCGGTAGGCACAGAAATATTTTGGTCAATAAACAATACTACAACGGATATAATAAAAACAAATAACCAGTTTAACAGGTTTACGTATATATGCACGGCCAGTACAGTCTCCGCCGCGACCTCGCTGCAATCGGTGGGAG